>JAMWET010002732.1:0-42500 GCA_024036415.1 Prochilodus magdalenae | reverse complement strand
GCCTGTGTGTGGAGGATGTGGGTGTTTCAAAGGCTCTGCTCGGCTTGGACTGAATCCAGGCCCGGGACCTGCCCTTACTGGTCTCATATATGTCTTAGCATATTCCCAGTTAGCATTAGAAGTATGTGTGATGACGTCACCAACTAATCGACTTTTAAATTAACTGACGACTAATTCAGTCATTGATTTTAGTCAACTAATCTGATTAGTCAATGCTCAGAGGTTTTTTTTTTATTTCCTCACCGCTGGTCACCTGAGACCTATAACTCTCCAGTAAGAGGCAATGTCAAAACTTTCCTGGTTAGCACGAGAAACATGCGTCGTGACGAGTTGCCTGCTGATTTGCTGGTTGACTATAGTCGACTAAGTCGATTAATCGATGGCAAGTGGAATTTATGACCTCACAGCAGGTTACCTAGGCCTATAACCCTCCACTGTTGAAACATTCCCAGTTAGAAGAAATATGCGCAGTGCTTCAAACTCTAAGTGGACTCTTTTAATTGGCTGAGCTGCGTAGGAAGTGTAAAAAATGATTTTCATCAACTAATAAGATTAGTCAGGGAATGACCTCACCGGGTTCACCTGAGACCTTCTAACTCTCCATTAAGCATCAGTAAACGTAAAAGAGTCATTCCCAGTTAGACGAGAAACATGGGTTGTGACCTCACCAACTAATCGATTATTAAATGGGTTGTCTGCTAATTTGATTAACTTTAGTCGACTAAGTCGATTAATCGATGGTGAGTGGAATTAGTGACCTCACAGCAGGTTACCTGAGACTTATAACTCTCCAGTAAGAGGCAATGTCAAAACTTTCCTGGTTAGCACAAGAAACGTGTCGTGATGAGTTGCCTGCTGATTTGCTGGTTGACTTTAGACGACTAAGTCGATTAATCGATGGCAAGTGGAATTTATGACCTCACAGCAGGTTACCCAAGGCCTATAACTCTCCACTGTTGAAACATTCCCAGTTAGCATGAGAAATATGCGCAGTGGCATCACCATCTAATCGACTTTTAATTGAGCTGATGAATAATCGAAGAAAAAAAGATTTTAGTCAACTAAGCCGATTAGTCAGTGCTCAGAGTTTTTTTTTTTTATGACCTCACCGCTGGTTACCTGAGACCTTCTAACTCTCCATTAAGCAGTAATGTAAAATCATTCCCAGTTAGACGAGAAACATGGGTCGTGACCTCACCAACTAATCGATTATTAAATGGGTTGTCTGCTAATTTGATAATTAACTTTAGTCGACTAAGTCGATTAATCGATGGTGAGTGGAATTAGTGACCTCACAGCAGGTAACTCTCCAGTGTCCAAATATTCCCAGTTAGCATGAGAAATATGCGTGATGGCATCACCAACTAATCGACTTTTAACGTAGTTGCCCACTAATTTGGTCATTTTTTACACAACAAAGTCGATTAATCAATGTTCAGAGTTTTTTTAATGACATCACCGCTGGTCACCTGAGACTTATAACTCTCCAGTAAGAGGCAATGTCAAAACTTTCCTGGTTAGCACAAGAAACATGTCGTGATGAGTTGCCTGCTGATTTGCTGGTTGACTTTAGACGACTAAGTCGATTAATCGATGGCAAGTGGAATTTATGACCTCACAGCAGGTTACCCAAGGCCTATAACTCTCCACTGTTGAAACATTCCCAGTTAGCATGAGAAATATGTGCAGTGGCATCACCATCTAATCGACTTTTAATTGAGCTGACGAATAATCGAAGAAAAAAAAGATTTTAGTCAACTAAGCCGATTAGTCAGTGCTCAGAGGTTTTTTAATGACCTCACCGCTGGTTACCTGAGACCTTCTAACTCTCCATTAAGCAGTTATGTAAAATCATTCCCAGTTAGACGAGAAACATGGGTCGTGATGTCACCAACTAATCGATTATTAAATGGGTTGTCTGCTAATTTGATCATTAACTTTAGTCGAATAAGTCGATTAATCGATGGTGAGTGGAATTAGTGACCTCACAGCAGGTAACTCTCCAGTGTCTAAATATTCCCAGTTAGCATGAGAAATATGCGTGATGGCATCACCAACTAATCGACTTTTTACGTAGTTGCCCACTAATTTGGTCATTTTTAGACAACAAAGTCGATTAATCAATGTTCAGAGGTTTTTTAATGACGTCACCGCTGGTCACCTGAGACTTATAACTCTCCAGTAAGAGGCAATGTCAAAACTTTCCTGGTTAGCACAAGAAACGTGTCGTGATGAGTTGCCTGCTGATTTGCTGGATGACTTTAGTCGACTAAGCCGATTAATCGATGGCGAGTGGAATTAGTGACCTCACAGCAAGTTACCCAAGGCCTGTAACTCTCCAGTGTCCAAATGTTCCCAGTTAGCATGAGAAATATGTGCAATGACATCACCAACTAATCGACTTTTAACATAGTTGCCCACTAATTTTGTGATTTTTTAGACAACAAAGTCGATTAATCAATGTTCAAAGATTTTTTAATAACGTCACAGCTGGTTATCTCGTGGAGAGTTATAGGTCTCAGGTAAAGTATGTGTGATTATGTCACCAACTAATCGACTTTTGAATTAGTTGCCTAGTAATCTGGTGGTCAAGCCGATTAATCGTTAAATATTAGTTATTATTAATATTGGTTAAATATTCTCATATTACGTCACATATCGCCAGTGTTGATCAGATGAGGAGGTTCTCACCTGCTCAGATATCGATTCCTCTTCGGAGCGTGGCCTCCTGACTCCTCCACAGCTCTGTTAGAGAGAACTTTCCAGCACCAGCTTCTCTCCTTTTCTCCCGCTGCCTCCGGTAGGCTGCCGGCTAGCGGTGGAGCCTAATGGAGCTGGTAGCGTCCTGGCCGAACACTTGGCACATGAAGGCCTGTTTCAGAATGAAAGCCCATTATTGCACTCGAAGTGACGGCTATACACAAACGAGCGTCCGCGTTTAGAGCGGATTACCGCACACAGAGCCGCACTGCCACGTGCTGTAAACCTGCTTGTTTACTATTCAGGGCCCGTAACACGCACCCACTTGTAATAGCCTCCGGGGGTGGCGAGGGGGGGGCAGTGATTCAGCCGAACGCCACGGAATTCAGTGGCACATACGGCGCCGTCGCTCTGTCTCTCGCCGCACACCTGGAGGCTCACCGGCAGTGCAGTGGCCTCTGCGTAATGATGGATGCACTGCAGAGGTGTGGAGCTGGCGTGCTGTAACAGCACGGGCAGCTGCACAGAGCTGAGTGCCCACCTCATACTGGGCAACGAAGCCCCCACACTCATTACCGTCTACTGCCCAGATGGCACACAGAGAGGGAGAGAGTGAAGCAGGCGTGTGGAAGGCATAGCAGTGTCCCAGAGACGCCATCCTTCTCATTTCCCAGCTCTCCTCTCACTGTGTAATAGCTTTCCCTTTTTTCCCTCCTCCCTTTCATCACTCCGGTCTCTTTCTCATTGACTCGGCACACTTGACTCGCGTCTTTTCCTCTCCGTGGGTCTCCTAATAGCTCAGGGTGGTCCCTGTTCTCTTACATTACTCCACCCCGCCTTTCCGATACGCACTCGATCGCAGCGCCACCGCTGCAGAGACGGATCTTGACACTATCGGGCCCTGGGCGCGTGTACACCTTCCTGTACGTGGTCAGTGGGCGTTATCCTCACAGCAGGTTAGATGAGGCCTGTGCAGCACCACCATAGCGGCGGGCTAATGCTCGTCACCATACCAGGCTTGTTATCCCCAGTCGAGATGAAGCCATTCAGTCTACGACAGTCCCCACATCCGCGCAGCTACTCCTGGCAAGCACATCTACCAACATGAAGACGTCAGTTAGAGTCAGGCGGCTGAGCTCCACATGGGATGAGCGCTTACACATCACAGATTGGCTAACTTTACAGACTGCACATTTTTCACCATGCACTTTTGATTCTGGTGTATCTTTTTTATATGAACCAGGATTAGATTAGATTAGATTAGATTAGATTAGATTAGATTAGCATGGATTAGATTAGATTAGATTAGCGTGGATTAGATTAGATTAGATTTAACTGTACTGCCACTGTGTACAGGTACACAGCCCATTAAAGCATCTAACCAAACATGAAACATAGACAGTGGACTGGGGTGTATATATACATATATAGCTCCATAAATAAAGCCCACTCCAGTTTCTTCTTAATAAGCATCTCCACATGTACAGCAGGTTCTCAGTGAGGAACAGAAGGTTGGGTTCTAGCTTTACTGGCAGATACAGTAAATACAGATACAGATACAATATCTGATCTGGAGTTTGGGAAACATGCTTCCAGTAGTGTAGAGAATCAAACAGAACCAACACAAACCCAGAACCTGCACACCTAGAGAACCTGATCAGTTACAGGTGGTCTAGTATTTTTTTCCCAGAGCTGTCATATTGTCACCAATATTAATAACCCCACTGACCATCAATTAATCGACTTAGTCAACTAAAGTTGACCACCAAATTAGCAGGCAATTAGTTGATGATGTCACCATCCATGTTTCTAGCAAAGGTAGAGGTACTGAACAGCCGACACACACACACACACACACACACACACACACACACACACACACACACACACAAACATTCCTAGACTTCCTGATATAATAAACAGTGCCCCATTATTTAGGGCACAGCCATTCATAACCACCGAACATGACTATATTATATTTTGCCATATTGTATTGATCTTTAATAAGACAGTATTGATTTTTAATCAGTAGTTTACAGTAGGGACGCACCAAAATGAAATGTTTGGCTGAAGCTCAAATACTAAATCATATAAAAAATAATGTTTATGTTTAATCACAGGTTAAACACACATACTGAACACACCTGACACACCAACACAGCACACTCTGACAGGTTGCATTCACTGAGAGCGCCTCGCTCCACGCTGGTCGCGAACTTATCACCATGTGGTAAAATCGGGGTATGTGTTTGGGTCTTTGTGAAGGATATTGGTAGAGTGCCCTGAGAGAGAGAGAGAGCAGCTGCTGTCTGTCTGCCTCGCTGTAGCGGCTCAGTTCGGGTCTTTGGTCTGGACCTGGGCTTGAATGCTTAAGGCTGAATAAGAGCTGGGAATAAGCAGCTGAAGTGGCTATTAGCCTGAAGCTAACGAGTAAAGGTTCTGCTCTGGTTCCAAACCCATTAAAAGTCTCATGGTACAGGTGGTTGATGGTAAACCAGGCATGCATGTTCTGTACATCCCTAGTTTACCATCACTTGTGCTGGTCAGTGGTTCATGCTGGGCTGCACTTAAACCCTCCGACCACTAGACAGCAGTGTTGTCCAGCAGGAAAAAGTAGCGTAATGGTGCATAGGCTAGTCTTAGCTAACCAGTACATGGTGTTTAGCACCATGACAGTTTTCCTGAAATCCTAATCCAGGGTTTTGCCCAAGTATTGGATTAAATGTTGGCTATTGGTCAGGACTCTAGCACACAGCAAAAGGCCTTCTCTGATTGGTTGGAGGCTCATTTGCATACTGCACACCTCTGCAGTGTCCAGGCTGTAAAGGGGTGGTGTTTTCCGTACGGCTGTCTTTCCTGAGTCTGCCGTGCTGTGAAGTGCCTCTTCCCTCGCTCCATCTCGCTCCATCTCGCTCCCTCCCTTTATCTCTTAATCTGCTCACTCACACGCTGTAAGCCCAAACACCTTTTCATTTCATCCCTCTCTCTGTTCATCTCACCGCCTGTGTTCCCTCAGCCACCTACAGGTTTCCCATCGATCCGAACGCCATTTGTACTTCATCCCGCCCTCTTACTCACGCCGTTACTCACTCGCTCGTCCACCCACTCACTTACTCACTCACCCATAAGTTTGCTCCGAGTCCAAACACCTGCAAACTTTATCCGTCACTCCGATTCGCTCACCTGCAGAAAGAGGTTTGCGCTGGTGTGTTACGGAATTCCTCAGACACTAACGTTGGACGAGAAGGTCTGGCCCACAGTCAACCATCCATCCAACAGGTGTTCGGTGGGGTTGAGGTCGAGGCACTGTGCAGGCCACTGGTGTTCCTCCACATCAGACTTCTCAGGCCGTGTCTTTATGAAGCAGGCTTGGAATGCTGGAACAGGAAATGATATTCCTCATATTCCTCGTATCTGCTGGAATCGCAGGACTGTCTAGAATGTCTTTGTGTGCCGTAGCATTAACACCACCCTTCACTGGAACTGGTCCCGGCCCAAACCCTGAAACCACCTCCACCAGACCATTAACTTTACTGTCGGCACTCGGCGTTTCGGTAGGGAGCGTTCTCCTGGATTCACCCACCAAACCCAGATTCCTCCATCAGACTGCCAGATGAACCGGGATTCATCACACTCCAGAGAACCCGGCCCTCTGCTCCAGAGTCCAGTGGTGGAGCTTTGTGCCACTGCTGCTGATGCTCGGCATTGGGCATAGGCTTGTGTGCAGCTGCCCAGCCATGGAGACCCAGTCTATGAAGCTCCAAGCACCAATCCTGTTAGTGCAGCACCATCGGCAGACGGCTGCACCACGCAGGACTACATGCACACAGACCGTTACCACGACTGTCCTTAACACCACGTCACCGTCACCAAAGACTGCAGTGGTGTCGTACCAGACTGTCATGGAGTGACTCAGAATGGCAGCGGGTCATCTTCAGTGACGAGTCCCGCTTTAGTCTTGGTGGAGACGCCCAACGAATCCGTGTGTGGAGGCACCATGGTCAGCACCCACACGTCACGCTTCCAGAAGACCTGGTGTCCCTCCACCTCCACCCCTACCGCACCATCTGCAGGAACTGTGTGAGGATGTTCAAGCTGCACGGGATGTAGTATCATGGATAATCGTGTCAATATCGTGTCAGAGTTCTGGAGAGAAAAGGTCTACGAAGAAAACGGACATACTGTTGGAGTCTCTAATCCTACAGGTCGTTACCGGCGTATACTGTATGTGGAATGGCGTACGTTAGTGATGCCCTGTGTGAAATGTGCCGTATAAATAAACATGCTTTGAAAAGGGAAACAAAGCAAAAAGCTCTTTTGGGTGACGCTAAGTGGCTGCTTTGGCTCCGCCGCGCTCCTGCGTGAGGTCTGTGTTTGAGCCGGCGTGCTTTCTTGTTGTTCTGCCTGTTTTCGGTGTATTATTAGGCCCTCAAGCATCATAACAAACAACAATTAGAGAGGAACAGGAAGACATGCTAATCAAGACGGGAAGTCTACGGAAAACAGCAGACTAGAGATGAAAGGCTGGGCGAGCGAGGCCGTGGAGTGCGGCACTCGCGCTGGGTTATTTGCGTACGGTGTTGTTGTGAGAGCGATGATAAAACGCGAGAGCTCGGTCGGAGGTATTGTCTGTGTCTCTTTTTTTGGTGTTCCCGTGGAGCGGAGCTAATTCGAGTGTCCCCCCGGCACGTCGGAGTCGCTCGAGTGGCTCCAAATTTGTGACCTGTTTATGTTATTGTCGTTTGTCTAAGTGCAGCCGTTTACCACCACGGAACGAAGGTGTTCTGCAGGAAAACAGGAGCCATTAAAGTATGCAAATTCTCCGTTTAACACTCCGCTCGGCGCAGACTCTCCCGGGGACGCCGGGGTAATTTTTTTTTTTCGCCACTCTTACAAAGACATCATTTCTGCCGAATGAGGATCTCTCAAGGACGGTTAAAAGGCGCTTTGTTTTAACGCAGTGCACTTATTTGAGGAGGGAGGGAATGCAGACGCACCATTAAGCCTCTTAAATTATTCACATTGCTCGTTTCCAAGCTAACACACGGTTTGTTTAATTGGTTTGGGCGTTGTGGGCATGCGGGTGTTGGGGCGAAGCACGTGGGTCAGCAGCTGCTACGCCTTGGTTTGTGTTTTTCCCTTTTCCTGGTCTTGATGAGCGGTTTGGTCTCACACGTCCAGAAGGCCTGGTGTCCCTCCACCTCCACCCCTACCGCACCATCTGCAGGAACTGTGTGAGGATGTTCAAGCTGCATGGGATGGATTATCACAGGACACCATTAGGAACCTCTACAGCTTAGGGTTTTCTTTGGTTGGGTACCGAGACGTCTGGCATGTTGGGTTAGCGAACACGGCGACCCGACGCCATACTGAGAGACAGACTTCTGTATGTGTAGCTCAATAAATATTGATCATATCAGTCTAAATTTATCATCAGTTATTGATCCTGGTCACCTTTATCCTCCTTCCCAACACACCCGCACTCCCACACCTCCTTCTGGGTGCAGCTCTTCTTTAGGTGTTGAGGGTATTTACCATACTTCAGGTCACTCAAACAGTTGTTGTTAATCAGTTATGTGGGTCTACCTAATTCGACGTGAACTCCAGGACCTGGACACTTGGAGCTTAGTAGGGTTTGTTTGCCTTACTGAGTCCCCAGACCTGTGTTGTGTTCTCCACTCTCAGACATATGTAGCCCTGATTAGACCGGCTGGCTTACCTCGCCAGCACCCACTTATCGTTGTTTGGTAGCTGGCACGCGGTGCTGTCGTCTGACTGACAGCCAGCGACTGCACAATTCACTGCTCAACTTTCTCACTTGTCGCCTCCCCTCGCGAGAAAACCATTAGCAACTTCTGCAGGTGGTTCTCGTCTAATAAAAGCAGGGTATGCAAATAGAAGCTCATGGATGATTAGAATACGGATGTTCATTTAGAGTGGTGGTGATGGGAACCAGGGTTCTCCATATCTAGAACACACATATAGACACTGTATTGACTCTCTAACCCACCAGTGAACCTACACGTGTCTTCTGAGTGTGTATGGAATGTTGGTGATGAAAATCTGGAAAACCTGGAAATACTAAGTTCCTTTGGGGGACTATTTGACCTCACAGCGCCCTGCAGCATGTATCCCTCCACCATGAATGGAGTTTAAGGCTGAGATCTTCTCCACACTATCATAAACAGCGTCTCAGACATCAGGCAGCGTATTCAGAGTACAAAGGAAACTAATTCTACAGTTTGTGGTGAAACGGCTGCAGACAGAACTCGTGTATCAGCAGCAGGTCTGTATTTGCAGGTCAAGGCTAATCTGTTTAGTTATGTGTGGTTCTAATTATAATAGGTATGTATGTGTGAAGGCTCAGGAACAGATGTGCCTGCAGAGCCACTGTGGCTCTATGCATATCTGTTTTATCATGCATGGTATTTGTTCTAATGGAACAGTGTGGTGACGTATAGACATGTTTTTTTTTTCCAAACACTCGTCTTTTTCACTGTGGCACTGCAGATTCACCTGTATCTCCAAAATAGCAGCTTCATAGGAAAAGGAAAAAAACATTCACCATACCACCATACCGGCACTACTCTTCACCATACCGGCACTACTCTTCACCATACCACCATACCGGCACTACTCTTCACCATACCACCATACCGGCACTACTCTTCACCATACCACCATACCGGCACTACTCTTCACTATACCATCATACCGGCTCTACGCTTCACCATACCACCATACCGGCACTACTCTTCACCATACCATCATACCAGCTCTACTCTTGACTATACCATCATACCGGCACTACTCTTCACCATACCATCATACCGACACTACTCTTGACCATACCATCATACCGGCACTACTCTTCACCATACCACCATACCACCATACCGGCACTACTCTTTACCATACCATCATACCGACACTACTCTTGACCATACCATCATACCGGCACTACTCTTCACCATACCATCATACCGACACTACTCTTGACCATACCATCATACCGGCACTACTCTTCATCATACCATCATACCAGCCCTACTCTTGATCATACCATCATACCGGCACTACTCTTCACCATACCATCATACCGACACTACTCTTGACCATACCATCATACCGGCACTACTCTTCACCATACCATCATACCAGCTCTACTCTTCACCATACCACCATACCGGCACTACTCTTCACCATACCATCATACCGGGACTACTCTTCACCATACCATCATACCGGCTCTACTCTTACCATACCACCATACCAGCTCTACTCTTCACCATACCACCATACCAGCTCTATGCTTTACCATACCATCATACCAGCTCTACTCTTCACCATACCATCATACCAGCTCTACTCTTCACCATACCACCATACCGGCACTACTCTTCACCATACCATCATACCGGGACTACTCTTCACCATACCATCATACCGGCTCTACTCTTACCATACCACCATACCAGCTCTACTCTTCACCATACCACCATACCAGCTCTATGCTTTACCATACCATCATACCAGCTGTACTCTTCACCATTCCATCATACCAGCTCTACTCTTCACCATACCAACACCGGCACTACTCTTCACCATACCAGCTCTACTCTTCACCATACCATCATACCAGCTCTACTCTTCACCATACCATCATACCGGCTCTACTCTTCACGATACCACCATACCGGCTCTACGCGTTACCATACCACCATACCGGCTCTACGCGTTACCATACCACCATACCGGCACTATTCTTCACCATACCACCATACCGGCACTACTCTTCACCATACCACCATACCGGCACTACTCTTCACCATACCACCATACCGGCTCTATGCTCCACCATACCACCATACCGGCACTACTCTTCACCATACCACCATACCGGCACTACTCTTCACCATACCACCATACCGGCACTACTTTTCACCATACCATCATACCGGCACTACTCTTCACCATACCACCATACCGGCTCTATGCTTCACCAAACCACCATACCGGCTCTACGCTTCACCATACAACCATACCGGCACTATTCTTCACCATACCACCATACCGGCTTTACGCTTCACCATACCCCCATACCAGCGCTACTCTTCACCATACCATCATACCAGCTCTACTCTTCACCATACCAGCTCTGCACTACACCATACCATCATACCAGCTCTACTCTTCACCATACCACCACACCGGCACTACTCTTCACCATACCAGCTCTACTCTTCACCATACCAGCATACCGGCACTACTCTTTAACATACCACCATACCGGCTCTACTCTTTAACATACCACCATACCGGCTCTACGCTTCACCATACCACCATACCGGCACTACTCTTTACCATACCATCATACCAACTCTAATCTTCACCAAACCACCATACCGGCTCTACGCGTTACCATACAACCATACCGGCACTATTCTTCACCATACCACCATACCGGCTTTACGCTTCACCATACCCCCATACCAGCGCTAATCTTCACCATACCATCATACCAGCTCCACTCTTCACCATACCAGCTCTGCACTACACCATACCACCATAACGGCACTACTCTTTACCATACCACCATACCGGCACTACTCTTTACCATACCATCATACCAGCTCTACGCTTCACCATACCCCCATACCAGCTCTACTCTTCACCATACCAGCTCTGCACTACACCATACCAACATACCGGCGCTAGTCTTTACCATACCAGCACTGCACTTCACCATACCACTATACAGCACTTAACTGTACCACAATACCAGCACTTGACTTCAATTGCTAATCAATCATCAATCACTAATGTTAGCTATCATCACTAAGCGACCTGGACAGTTAATTACCCACAGATTTACTCAGTGACTAGGAGCCGTATTTAATCACTGACAATGTCATTCTTATTTGTTAGAAATCACACATGACGTTTTAGTAAAGGGTCAAATCTGACACAGTAGTCCATCTGTCTCATCTCCATCAGCACAGAGACATGAGCAGCAGTTCAGCCTCTTCATCATCCAGTTTCAGTTTGTAGTCCTTTATAACTGCGCCGGTTAAAGTGATGCTGCGTGTTCCGTCTCTCGTGCCGTAGAGGTAAAACTGGAATTGGAATTGATGAGGCACTGCCGAACTCTCTCTCCTCACACGGTGAGCAGCATGAACATTTTTTTTCCTGCCACTAGAGTGTCCTTGATCGACTCAGAGGGGGGAATAGTGGCACCGCAGGATAGCGGCAGGCCCGGAGGAGAGAGCATGATGGGTAAAGGGAATGAATTTCCTCTGGGTATCAGATTCTGACTCCACATGTCTCAGCGGAGTAGCGAGCTGGAGATCTTTAATTAAACTTAATTAAGGATGGATTTTAGCTCAGGGCTGTGAGCTGTGTGCTGGAACAAAGTCCCGAGGGAGAGAGCGAGCGCATTCGGGAGCGTGTCCGTGTGCGGTTATGTGAGTGTTTGTAAGGGTCTGGATGTGTGGGAAGACTTTTTGGTGTGTGTGAGGAAGACCGCAGTGTTTACCATCAAGAGGGAATTTTGTTTGTGTCAGCAAAGATTGGGGAAAATAACAAGTTAGCGCGGCTGTTAGGATTGGGCTGTAAAACCGAACGCGCTAACGTGATGCATTATTAACGCCGCTCATTCTTTAACACCGTTTATGTGCTTGACACTTGGACCCATGTTTGCTGCTGTGTTGCATCACTTTCCCTTAACAACACTTAATAATCGTTAGAGACTGGAGACACAGGCTGTTATGAAAGTGGCTTTATTGTTATTCCTCCGCTATAAAACCGTACAGGGTCCAGTTAAGGTTTATTTATGTGCACCTTTTACAGAAGATGTTGTCATGAAGCAGCTGTACAGAGAATCTGAGTTCCAGCCCCCAGGGAGCAAGTCAAGTAGTTCCACTTCAGACTGCACAGGATGGGCAGTAGTTCAGAATCAGACCGCACAGGATGGGCAGTAGTTCCACATCAGACCACACAGGCTGGGCAGTAGTTCAGCATCAGACCACACAGGATGGGCAGTAGTTCAGCATCAGACCACACAGGATGGGCAGTAACTCAGCATCAGACCACACAGGATGGGCAGTAACTCAGCATCAGACCGCACAGGATGGGCAGTAGTTCTGTATCAGACCACACAGGATGGGCAGTAGTTCAGCATCAGACCACACAGGATGGGCAGTAGTTCAGCATCAGACCACACAGGATGGGCAGTAGCTCAGCATCAGACCACACAGGATGGGCAGTAGCTCAGCATCAGATCACACAGGATGGGCAGCAGCTCAGCTTTGGCAAAGCAACACACAGACAAGGTCATCTTGGTTGTATTTGGTACTTCATAACGAGGCCGTAGCCGTAAATTGAACATTGTGGTTGACACGTTACTGTCTCCACTTTCTGTATCTGCCCTCTAAAAGCTAAAAGCCCATTTCAGATTTTTGTAATTCATGAAATATCATAAAATTCCGAAGCAGTGGAGACGGAGTCCTGCAAAATACCGTATATATATTGGAGAGACTGGTGTTAATGGTGCCTTTCACACCTGGTTACCATCTGAGGGGTCAAAGGTCAGGGGCATTCAGTGGTGTTTTTCAGTCTTGTCTTTTATACACAGAGTTTGTCTGGACTGAATCTTTTGATGAAATAAAACTGAGCTTTTTGGTTTTACAGATGTTTTGTAGAACCATTCATCACAGAGTGGCTTTCACATACCTACTTTTAATAGGCAGTCCAGCAATACTGAGAACTTGGTTAACATTAATGAAACTATTTTTAATCAAGAGACCTACCCATTTATGCTAAGCAGTTGCGGTTAGGGCTAAGAGTGCAATCTAAGATATATTAAAGAGATGTGATCATTTTAATATAAGCTTCAACGTTTTTAAGGGGGGTCTTATGAATGGAGGGGCATCTGAAACTGAAATTGTAATTAATGGCTGCTGTGAATATTAAAGGGTTAACGGAGTCACCAGATAATAACGTCATTCATGGCTTCCCATTCCACACTCCGGGAGGGTGAGGTGCCTGACACACTGGGCACAGTGGCCTCCTCGACCCCTCCTAATAAAGCCCTTCAGTCATTCGGCTAATTGCTGTGTTTGCGCAGCTCCTCGTCGTTTATTAAAAACGCATTAGTGAACTCTTGATGTGATGCGGTTAAAGATCAACCCGCGGTGCTTTGGATAAACAGTCTTTATGTTTATTTGGGATGTGGGAATGCCTTCATCCAGACACCTGCAGAAGCACCTGAGACTGCCCACTTCCAGCCACCGGTAGCAGTATTGCCGAAAATCCGATTAGCAGGAGCGATGAGTTTTGTCCAGGCCTGGAGTTTGGTGTTTGATTTTGCCTGGCTTTGTTGTGCAGCTTCTCGAAGGTGTGCTGCCGCTCCTCTGATTCCTTGGGGGGTTGCGGGCCTTTTTCCCGGTAATGGAGGTCGAGCTCCCGTCCCACAGCGCTTTGTATGTGCCTGCGCGTGTGGACGTGAGAAACGGGCTGCTCCTGGAGGGAGTTTTTTCACTAGCCCTCTGCATCCGGCTGTTTGGTATTCCAGCCACTCTGCCATACAAGCTGCTTTCTCAGGCAGACGGAAGCCCAAATGGAATGACTGGCGGCGGTTCTTCACGCCTCACGGCCAGTCTCCCACAGGGTGCCTGCTTGCGGACCTCGGAACGGCGCAAGGTTAAGACGCCTTCCCTGAGGTGGGAGGGAGAAACCTCAGGCCGCGGAACTGATCTGCATTCGTTGAGGCTCTGAATGATGCACCCCTCTCCCACCGCCGCTGCAAGTGTTGACATAACCCTTCAGCACCTTCTTCCTGGGAGAGGAACAGGCTCCGCCTCCACAAAACCAAAAGCCGATTTCATCCCTTCCAGTGCCGTCGACGCCACCTTCCCTCTCGCCTTGCCTCCCGCCCGCCGTATGAAAAGGGAACGAGCAGGTGCTGGAAGTGGCGTAATGAGTCAGATTGGTGTAGCGGGCGCTATTCTCGACTCATCACCATTCTATTCAGCCCGTCTTCGCTCAGGAACGCGGCACACCGTAAAAAAAGCACTCAAAGGCATCAGCGTGTGTGCACCGGGGGGAGGAAGATGGATCGGGAGCAGAGGTTTTGTATAGGCAGAGCCGCAGCTAGCGCTAATCGATGCCCCTGTACGAGTGCAGAGCAGATTGAATGAAAATTGAAGGAGCGATGCTCTTGACGTCTCGTCTTCCTCTCCTCCTGGCAGATTGGGTAGAGTAATTGACGCCCCCCCGCCCCCCAGCCCCCCCCCACCTCCTCATTTCCTTCATTACTTATGTAGAGCACACCTTTCCAATCTCCCACTGCTAATACCTGACTTACAGCCCGGGGAAACTATCACCACCGCCATGGAACTGAAACTGACGCTAAAGCCGCCTGAAAAGTAATAACTACTATGAGACCTGTGTGGGTGTGGTCCTAATATTCTAATGAGCAGGTTAGATTGACATCTCACAGTCCAGACCCCCCATGCTGGGACACGTAGTGTAGCTAGTTGGACAAACAGGTAAGTGACAGCATGAACAGGTGATCGGGTGGTTGATAGCTCAGCTACACTTGCAAGGGTTGCTTCCGCTTGGTGGCTAGCCTCAGTCGCTCACTCAGGCACCTGTGTAGTTTACCACAGAGGTAGGGGTCGTTTAGAACCATGGACCATTGGGGCTCGCAGACAGAGGAATTTGACCCCCATGTGTATCCCACCCGTGCAGTGAAACACCCTCATACATACACAGTCTAGGGGGGGGAGTGAGCACACATGCCTGGAGTGCTGGGCAACAGTATCCACGGCTCCCAGGGAGCAGCCGGGGGTTAGGTGCCCAGCTCATGGGCACTTTGGCCGCGCCGTTTAAGTTCATGGGATCGAACCAGTGACATTCCGTTTACAGCACCAGTTCCCTAACCTCCAGCCCACGACTGCCCATCATTATTATGCCATAATCATTAAAGCTCTACTCAGGATTAGGACTCCCAGAAGGGAATTTAGGTCTGACCTGTCTTACTACGGATGATGTTTTCAAAACCTTCTAAACCCTGTAAGATTTCTAATTCCATCGTTCTGTTGTGGAGCCAAACTCTCCAGCTTGTTTAAACGTTTGTTCTTCTGGCTTTTTCACCAATATTGAGATTATTTTCTGTATTTAATTCTAATGTAATTAATGTATTTAAAAAATCTAAATTAAAAAGTTTAAATTTCTCAGTTAAAGACAAACAGCTTAGTTTATTTTAGCCACTCGTGTAAAAAGAAGCGGACCTAGTACAGAGCCCTGTGGAACACCATAGTGCATACCTACTGGTGTGAAGCTCAGCTGGTCTAATAAAGTAGGTTCAACCTTTAACCTTTAACCTACACGTCGGGGACGATTCACGGGCTACCATATCAAACGCTGTGACTTACAAAGACAGAGAGCCCTATTCTCGTTACGGTGGACCCTGAGATCATCTTTAGTGATGCTGTTTCAGGACCATGAGCTTCTTACTGATGAATCTAGATTGTGTTTCTTTAGTAGAGGGCTGATCACAGTACCTTTAAGAGCATCTGGAATAAAAAGCCTGTGTTAAGAATGTTCTCATACTATTCACCCTCGGTGGTCTCCCAGTCGTGTTGTTCTCGCGGTTTCCCACCTCCTCCCAAGCAGTTCATTTATCCTACTGAGGCATAGGGAATGAAATGTTTGTGTGCATGCAGGTGGGGTGTGTTAGTGATGGCTTGTGCGTGCGTGTGAGGGTGTGCGGCTGGTATGGAACAGTAATGAAACAATTTCACACAACACCCAATGCCCTGCGGTGCCAATCCTTCCCACCCCCACCATCGAGAGATGCAGCGCGAGTGATGAAGGAGAAGCCAGGGGTAGCTTCTAACACAGTCTGCTTGCCATCTCTTTCTAAATGTCTCCCTAGCCGCTACTGTGGCAGCAGGGAGAGAGGGGGAGAGGCGGAGAGAACGGGAGTGGACTGGGTGGAAGAGCTGGACCGACCGAAATAGCAGCATGACCTTGTCAAACTTTGCTATAGCCAGTTAGCCAGCTGACTTGTCTGGAGCACTTAAGCACAGTCGCACAAATAACAAGCCTGTATGCACACATAGCCTTGGGTTCCCCAAGTTGGAAAGCTGATTCGAAGCTAAATGGGTCTCCTAACAACCACCTGGAAAGGCTGGGAGACCCACCAACATGGTCTCCTCAGAGCGAGAGGAGAAGAACATCCAGCTCAGATCTGCTTCAGATCTCGGAACATCCATATTCATTCTTCCAGTGTGAGAGGACACTGCCACGCTGTTCCGGAAGCTCCTCACTGACATAGGGAAGAATGGACGGACCACAGAGTCCCCAGACTCCAGACCTCAACACCACTGAGTGTGCTTGGGCTCATTTGGATGGTGGGAGGAGGCTGAAAATATTAAACCAGCTTCTAAGATTGATCTTTGGCGGTGTGTCTCTTTGAGGAACATCTGCCTTACTGCCAAGCACCCACAGTCGCTAGGTGCTACCAGGAAAGGTTCCTAACAGAGTCCACCTTTAAAACAAAGAGGTCTATTAATGTCTAAAGGTCTTGTCTTTGGCTCACTCCTCCTGGAGGAACCAGCCTTACAACCGGAAGGTCGCTGGTTCACCGACCAGCGCCTGGAGCAAGGCACCTTACCCCGCAAACTGCTACCCGGACGCTGTGGATAGGGATGTACACTGCTCCAGGCAGGTGCGCTTACCTAGTGCGGAGGTCAGATTCCTCATGTTGGTCGAATAAGCGGTTCTAAATTCCCCTGGAGTTGAAGAATAAGACTCATGCCCTGTATTGGCACGCATGCAGTCGGGACGTGCTGATGATATCCATGATATGCCCAGAGAAGAATACTGGGACATACTGTGCTGTAACTTAATGTAGTTCAACGCTATGAGACGGAGCGGTGTCTGGACCAGGCATAAATTGAGCCCTCAGTGTCGGATGCTCCTGTGTTGCATCAGATGATCTTTGGGAGCTCACTGATTGAGCAGCCCCATCAGCGGATGTGCTATTCAGTGGTTTGAGAAGCCGACTGGCTGTCCGAGCCAGACAGTGGCTGAGGGATAGTCGATGATTGACAGTCTGTTTTTGAGACGGAGGAAGGGAGCCAGTCATACATTTTAATCTGGAGCAGCAGGAATAATGCATTAGAGGTGCCGGAACACGAGGCCTGGTCATCTCCTGCGGTGAGTCCACCGAACACTACTTGGCTGCTCACCTTCTCCTCATTTGCAGCCCAGCTGAGAAGCTGCGAACCACTCCAGCCCTTTCTGATCACACGGTGTGTGGGGGAAGCCGAGCTGGAGGGCTTTGAACTGCATGCTCGTTTGCGGTTGGAGCGTTGCACGGGGCAGGATGTTTCAGCTAGCTGGATAACCCCAAAGTCAAGTCTGTCCAGTAGGAGGAGAGTTACGGGGCATTGCTTTGGGAAGGATCCTCAGTTTGGGCTGCAGCTGTCGAGCTCCACGGAGAAATCCGGCCTTTGTGAGAACATCTCGCCCCGGCGCTGCAACACTAGGATCTTTTTAGGCCGGGTCTTTGACTGTGTAATGTGGGAGTAATGGACTTATGAAATGCCTGGAGTTCAGAGGACAGGCCACCAGCGCCTCACCGTAAACAAACCCTGTCGTCACAAACCGCTTGTGTCGTTTACTGCACCCTCCCTCTGCTCGCCTCCTCTCTGTTTATCTTTAAGGCCGAAGGGGGTTTCGCCCGTCAAGCGACAGCAAGGCGCCGGCCGCAATTCCTAGCCGAGTTCTGCATGTCCTTTTATCCTCAGCCCGCAGGTTAATTCAATAAACCTTGTCAAATCCATTCCGCGTCGGCTGCGGTCTGGACTGCGACTCCGGGCTGGGGTTAAATGGTGCCGCTTGCAGCAACGTGTCCCGGTAATGCTAAGTGAGTGACCAGTGGGGGTAAAAAAACGGTTGTGGCTTTCAACTCGAGTTGTTCAGTTAGTGCAGTCGCAAAGATCCAGGACTGTTTCTGAACATAAGCTTTAGGGACACACTAATCCGACTACGCTCTCCCGATACCAATTCCAAGGTCTGGTGTCGGGAAATTGTCCGAGACCGATCTGCTGTTTTCTTTCTTCTTCAGTTTTAATCTAGATTTAAATCCGTTTAGACCATGTGGACAGGGCATCGACTCTAAAAAAATGGAGGCAGCCATAGATCTAGCTCCCCTGCTGGCTGGTCACGGTATGACATGTAGCTCTGCCTAAGTCAGCCACAGATCTAGCTCCCCTGCTGGCTGGTCATGGTATGACATGTAGCTCTGCCTAAGTCAGCCACAGATCTAGCTCCCCTGCTGGCTGGTCATGGTATGACATGTAGCTCTGCCTAAGTCAGCCACAGATCTAGCTCCCCTGCTGGCTGGGCACGGTATGACATGTAGCTCTGCCTAAGTCAGCCACAGATCTAGCTACCCTGCTGGCTGGTCGCAGTATAACATGTAACTCTGCCTGAGGCAACCACAGATCTGGTGCCTGTGCTGGCTGGTTGCGGTATAACTTGTAGCTTTGCCTAAGTCAGCCACAGATCTAGCGCCCCTGCTGGCTGGTCGCAGTATAACATGTAGGTCTGCCTGAGGCAACCACACATCCACCTGGTGGTGGATCACAGTATGACACGTAGCTCCATCCAATGCAACTACAGATTTAGCGCCCCTGCTGGCTGGTCCCAGATCTAGAATCCCAAAGTGATTGCTGCATCCCTTAAGGTGGACTGGAAAAGTCAAAAAAGATGTGAATACTAGACCAACTATAGTCTAGTCTATAGTCATCACTGGCTCCGCCGTCTTGGTTAATGTGAAGTGAGGTTAAGGAATCGATTCCATCCATTCCAGCAGCAGGAGTCGAGAGTCTGAATCAATTCCAGAAAACGTGTGTGACTTGGGCATTTCGGACCTTGTTCATCTCAGTAGAGCATATAAATAATGAATAAGAGAAAGAATTTGCGGGTTAAGAGAGTTATGTGTAAACGCTGTGTGCTGGCCGGTTGTGTTCAGCAGTAGAAATGTAGTTAGGGTTTAAGGTGGACTGGTGGACTGAACACCTGGCAAGCAACATTCACCTGGAGGGTCCAGTCATATTAATCCTAATCCTAATATGTATCAAATAGAAGTTAATGAACCCGTTTCTTTATTCACACAGGTATAAAAAGTATCAGGATTGACACAAGCACACCCTGGCCAAGCCCCTGCTGCCCCTCAGTGACCTCTTATCCTGGTATACAGCCCGGAACAGCTCCTGAACCGTAGCTCCGGTGTTTGCCGGCGTAGCGGAGCCGTCTGAGGAGATAGGATGCCGAGTTTGAGCAGAGTCTAAATCACATTAAATTCACTTTATTGCTGCTTTGGATTCAACCTGCCCTGTGTGTTGGGGGACTTTCATGAGGTGACATCACACCAGGACCCCTCGCTGGAACCCTCGCTGCGTGACTGTTGCCAGGTGTAACTAGCCTTCATCTCAAGCTGACGCATGCTTGTGTTTTCCACGGATGTGTGATGTCGACCGGCCCTCCGGCAAGTTTACGGCCCTCTCTCGGAGATGAAGCCCACCGAGGCTGGTTCTATCCGTCAGACAGTATTTTATGGCACTCTGGCATGCTGCGATATTAGACTGGCCGGTCTCGACCGGTCTGGCCACATGGACCATCATAAACCCTTTAGTCTCAACTGCTCCGAGGGACGTATGTCCCCCCAGTTAGGGGGTCTTTCCTACAGAGTTCAGGGTGTGAGGTCTCTGACTATGACCTACATGGAGGTGATGCTGGATTGCGCGTGCTCTGCTCTGTAATGCTAATACAGGCTGGTTTATGGATGATTATGTATGAGCATCAGCAGATGCCAACAGTACAAATATTTGAGGTCTGTGTTTCCGGTCTCGTAAGTCCAGATGGGATCTCGCATGTTTGAACAACCTTGAGTAGTTTTGAGCTAAACGCAGGGGAACAGAGAGTGAAGCTAATCCAACACCTCCCCGGGGCAGAGCTCACAGCAGGGGGCGCTGGTGAGCCTGTCCACCTTCTCCAAACAGAAAACAGCCGGCTGTTAGCACTGGGGTGGAGCTAGCCTGGATGGAGCTCAAGCTCGCTACCTAGCTGGCTTTTGCTGGGTTGTGTTTTGGACCATGGGGGTGGAGTTTATAGGGGGCGTGTCCTTGTTATCAAGTTGTCCGTAGTCGTGTATTCACGTTACGAGGTGACATCCAGCTTAGCATGCCTAGCGGTTCCTATATTAGGATATCTCTAACCAGCTCGGATCTAGCTGTTCGCGGAACCTCTGGGAAAAGCGGAACCAGGGTCTTCTGGACTTCTCAGGACAGGCCCTGTTAGATCTGCCCTCCTCCCTGCCGGAGTTTTCCAGCGCTGTGTTTCAGCCTTTCTGAGCTGAAGCCCTCTTGGCAGCTATCAGACGGCTCTGATGTGCCTGTTGCGGTTCTTCTGAATTAAGAGAAGTGTCTACTGTATAACCTGAAGAGCTGTAAGGTGTTCTCACAGGCAGGGGGCGACTCACCTAGTGTTGGGGTGGGTTACTGGTGGGTGTTTAAATGTCTGGGCTCTGTGTTGTTCGGCTGAGGGAGCTGTCGGCTGTCCGGTGCACGCTCCGTTGGGAATGTTGTACCTTCCTGTCTTTGTTGTCACTTGTGGAGAAAGAGGTTTGACAGTTCAAATGATGTTACGTCCCTGGTATATAGTTCTGTGATGATGCAAGCTGGAAGTGTCTGTGTGTATGTATGTGTGTATATGTGAATATATATATATGTATACATATATATATATATATATATATATATATATATATATGTATGTGTGTGTGTGTGTAAGAGTATGTATGTGTGTATATACGTATGTGTCTGTGTGTGGGTGTATATATGTATGTGTATATGTGTGTATATGTATGTGTGTGTGAATATGTGTGTGTGTGTGTGTGTGTGGGTGTGTATATGTATGTGTATATGTGTATATGTGTGTGTGTGTGTATGTGTGTGTGTGTGTATACGTATGTGTGAGTGTGTATGTGTGTGTATACGTATGTGTGTGTGGTTGTGTGTGTGTGTATGTGTGTGTGTGGTTGTGTGTGTGGGTGTGTATGTGTGTGTGAGTGTATGTGTGTGTATACTATGTGTGTGTGTGGTTGTGTGTGTGGCTATGTATATGTATGTGTGTATGTATGTGTGTATATGTGTTTGTGTGGTTGTGTGTGTGGCTATGTATATGTATGTGTGTATATGTGTGTGTGGGTGTATATGTTTGTGTGTGTTTGGTTGTGTGTGTGTGTGTGTGTATATATGTATGTGTATGTGTGTGTGTGTGTGTGTATGTGTGTGTTTATATGTGTGTGTGTGTTTGGTTGTGTGTGTGGGTGTGTATATGTGTATGTTTGTGTGTGGTTGTGTGTGTGGGTGTGTATGTGTGTGTGAGTGTATGTGTGTGTATACTATGTGTGTGTGTGTGTGTGGTTGTGTGTGTGGGTATGTATATGTATGTGTGTATGTATGTGGTGTATATGTGTGTGTGGGTGTATATGTTTGTGTGTGTTTGGTTGTGTGTGTGTGTGTGTGTATATATGTATGTATATGTGTGTGTGTGTGTATGTGTGTGTGTGTGTGTGTGTGGGTGTGTATATGTATCTGTGTGTATGTGTGTGTGTGGGTGTGTATATGTATGTGTGTGTGTGTGGGTGTATATGTGTGTGTGTGTGTTTGGTTGTGTGTGTGGGTGTGTATGTGTGTGTGTGTGTGTGGTTGTGTGTGGGTGTGTATGTGTGTGTGGTTGTGTGAGATGGAGCAGTTGACGGAAGGTGCATCACTCAGTCAGAAAAGCGATCAGCGGGTGTCAGCGTGGAGCTGTACAGGTTGATCGGGTGTACTGCACAGCGTTATTTCGGTGTTCATTAGTCAGTCAGTAGCTGGTTTGTACGCTTGTACAACGCTGCCAACACTTTCGACGTTCAGCTAATTTAATGTGCAAAGAAACAGAACCGCAACTGCTGCCGGTCTCTATCTGCTGCGTCTAGAGCCCTGACAGAACCGGTTCCTTTATCTCATCTTTATATATATATATATATATATGGTAAATGTGCAATAAAAGTCTGTTAAAAGGCTGTTATGAAGGATGTTATAAAGTCTGTTAGAAAGGATTTATAAAGGATGTTATTAAGGCCATTATAAGGGATGTTATAAAGTCTGTTATAAAGGATGTTGTTAAGTCTGTTAAATGATGTTATAAAGGCTGTTATAAGGGATATTATTGATTCTGTTATAAAGGATTTTATTGCATCTGTTATAAAAGAGGTTATAAAGGATGCTATAAAGGCTGTTATAAAGGATGTTATGAAGGCTGTTATAAAGGATTTTATTGCATCTGTTATAAAAGAGGTTATAAAGGATGTTATAAAGGATGCTATAAAGGCTGTTATAAAGTGATTTATCAGGTTCTGTTTTAAACACTGTAATAGCATCGTTATGATTTATAGGCTGTATGTGGGTCTCGGTATAAACAACTCTAATGAGTGCTTTATTTTACTGTTAGCTCTGCGCTAATTCCTTTAGCAGGTGCCCGTTTTTCTAGGACCCAGGCTCATGTATCCTGCAGTAAGTCGTCCCCTGCCGTCCTAGAGCTGGAGACGCCGTAAGGTGGCGTGTGTGTTAGGCTGCCGTCCGCTTCCTGAGTTATGGATATAAAGTGTTGTCACGTCTGTACATTGAGATTCCAAATGATTCAGATCGAGAGAGCATCTTTAAGCTGGCGTGCTATTAGGTAGGTGTAGACTTGTGGCGTGAGATGCAAATGGAAGGAACGCTGGGAGAGAAAGCGAAAGTGAGAAAGCAGAGCGGGAAATGAAAGAAAGTGAGGCAGACAGCCTTGGAACACGTGCTCCGGCATCAAAGTTACGCAGGCTTACCTGGCGCTGCCGCGGCGGGGAGTGGGAGGTGTTGTTCTGTAAATTGCCTTCGCCACCTTTAAATCCACGTCCGACACATTCCGCTTGCAGTTATTTATTTATGCCGCTTTGTTCCCTCTCGTTCTGTGCCAGTCGGCGAGCTGACAGGAGTCTGAAAGCGAGACGGGAACGTGGGCTCGTTTTGAAGCTATTTTAGGCCCGGCGTCGGTAACGCCGCGCTCTCCATCAGCAGGCCAGGCCGCGCCGCACCGTGGCTAACTGCTAGCTTTTTTCCAGCCTTTGCTTTACAAGCCCCATTTGTGTGTCTCTGCTGGCCTTGAAATAGAGGCACCGGAGTGATGGTGTTACTGGGGAGTCGTGGAATATCTTTGCCGTTTGGGAACCGTGGCAAATACGGATGACACGCAGGGATTCATGTTGGTATTATTTGTGTATTAACGCGAGACGTGACAAATGCAGGAGAGGCCGCTGTGCCGAGTGCGAGACGTGCCTGTCTGCTTCAGTAAAGCTGGTAGAAGACATGACGAATCCAGCGAACGCTTGTGCTGCCGTCATCTCCGACGCAGCTTCAGATTTCCGACTTGAGTAAGCCCTCATGTTGCCGCTCGGTTTGTTAACCTGTAGTTAAACCACCCCGGAGTGGTGATTTGAGCAACAGCCATCAAGAATTCACAGTTCCCCCGAATGTTGTTCATCATGTTTGGTGTCTGAAGTTGTCTTTATTGGTTTTAGTGCTAGCGCTACCAGGCTAATGTGACTAACCAGGAATGGAAGCTTATGCTTGACAGATTAGCTAATGTAGCTAACAAGTGATAGAAGCAAAAAGGTGCTAATAACGGCTAATGTTTAATGGAAGGTCTCTCACTTAGCAGCTAGGAGGCTAAGGTAGCTAACAAGTAAGCTGACCAGCATCAAAACTGGTGAACAGCCATAGAAGCATATACTGCACCAGTTACCACCAGTACTACAAGTCTAATGTAGCGGTAAAGCGGAATTAATAGAGGCTAATGTAGCTAACAAGTAATGGATGTGTATACTCACCCAGCTACCACTGGACCCACAAAGCTAACGTAGCTAATGCTAGTAATGGAAATTAATAAAGGCTAATGTAGCTAACTGTAATGGAAGCTTATACCCATCAATTGCAAAGAAATGACCAGGCTAATGTCGCTAACTTTTGACGCTTATACCCAGTTAATTAGCAATGGAGGCTTAGCGAGTTAACAAGTAGGCTAATAATAGATTAGCATAGATTATTATATTGTGTGTTGGAACATGTGGCTACATGAGTAATGAGAGCTTATCCCATAGCTCTGAAGCTATGAGGTGAATGTCCCAACACGGAGGCTAATACCTCTAATGCCAGGAGAACGACGAGGCTAATGTAGCTAGCTAGTAACTTAAGGTTCTGTGGATAGGCTAGCCAGGGGTCTGCAAGCAGTGACCTGCTATCCGTGTGTTATCAGGGTGACTACTGTACGATACAGTTAACCATGGAACAACATGAACCACTTATAGTACATTATAGTGAGAATATAAAACTTATAGGACTGTGTAGTTATTACATAGTTATAAATGAAGCTAAAGTGATCAATAGCTATCATATTAGCCCCTGCTAGCATCAACCAGCATAGCTAGTCACCTTCAGCATTACAGTACTTGCTGTAAATTACACTTTGGGTCGTTTGGGAACCTAAAGGTCCTCGGGTTAGTGCTGATATGTGGTTCTGTGCTGTGTTCTGCTTATTAAAATGACTTTTTGATTTTTTAAATCTTAATTTTATTTATTTATTTGATGTGCAGTTTTACAAGGTGCAGATGTGAACAACAGCCACATGCTAGTTTAGTTTACATGTAGATGTTCAGTGTGTTGAGTCGTGTGTCACACCAGTAAGGGTAAACAGATGGTAAACAGATAGAAGGTTAATTATAATAGCAGTATTTATATTTACTGCTGAATGTACGTACCAAACACGAGGCAGAAATAGTCCTAGAGTGTTACGGCCATATGAGCTAAACCGTAAATTTCCATTCCCGGTATTCCGTTTGTCTTTCCACCTCGGGAAACGTTGATGCAGGTACGGCTGCTGCAGGGAGAAAGACAATAAATAACAGGCTTCATTTTTTATATAGATTTTTTCTCTCTCCCTAAATTGCAGTCATGACCCTTCTGCCCGCGTCCTCTGGGCATTTCACACAATCGAGAGCCAAGAAACTCAGACCGAACACCCGGTGACGGGTCTGGATTATTAGGCTAAAATAATGTACAGTGCTAATGTTATTGTGTCTGGTTTTCCCTGAGCCTTCTGGGATAGATAGATAGATGGAGGAATTGGTTTTGATGTACAGGGGAACAGAAGTTGTGCGCCAGCGCCGCGGGCCAGATTTATGCAGCGCTAGTACGCAACACAAAGACATGTAATTGCCACTTAAGCGGCTGAGGTGAGAGATGTTTAGCGCTATTTAGCCTACATTCTGATTTTTAGATATTTCATTATGTACGTTAGCATTATCAGGTCGTTTACTGATTTAATAGATATTTAATATTTACTAAATGAGAGCTCAGTTAATTGTGACATGACTCTAATGTTTACCCTTTTATTTATGTGTATTTATTTATTTAGATGAATGATTAGGTGTCAGAATGACATTATATGACAATCATAAAGTGCAATAAACATTAGGTTAATGTAAAGTGTTAATGATGTAAATAGGCTTTACTGTTAGGATTCATACCACCTTAAAAACAGTTCAGCTGCATTGAGCATGACTGTTACATAGCGCTACAGCTAACTGTACTAACCTTATAGCTAACTCCCACATAACTAACAGCTAACTGTACTAGCCCTACAACTAACTCCCACATAACTAACAGCTAACTGTACTAGCTCTGCAGCTAACTCCAACATAACTAACAGCTAACTGTACTAGCCCTACAGTTAACTCCCACATAACTAACAGCTATCTGTACTAGCCCCTACAGATAACTCCCACATAACTAGCAGCTAACTGCTTTAGCCCTACAGCTAACTCCCACATAACTAACAGCTAACTGTACTAGCTCTACAGCTAACTCCCACATAACTAACAGCTAACTGTACTAGCCCTACAGCTAACTCCCACATAACTAACAGCTATCTGTACTAGCCCCTACAGCTAACTCCCACATAACTAGCAGCTAACTGTATTAGCCCTACAGCTAACTCCCACATAACTAACAGCTAACTGTACTAGCCCTACAGCTAACTCCCACATAACTAACAGCTAACTGTACTAGCCCTACAGCTAACTCCCACATAACTAACAGCTAACTGTACTAGCCCTACAGCTAACTCCCACATAACTAACAGCTAACTGTACTAGCCCTACAGCTAACTCCCACATAACTAACAGCTAACTGTACTAGCCCTACAGCTAACTCCCACATAACTAACAGCTAACTGTACTAGCCCTACAGCTAACTCCCACATAACTAACAGCTAACTGTACTAGCCCTACAGCTAACTCCCACATAACTAACAGCTAACTGTACTAGCTCCTACAGCAAACTCCCACAGAACGAACAGCTAGCTGTACTAGCCCCTACAGCTAACTCCCACATAACTAACAGCTAACTGTACTAGCCCTACAGCCAACTCCCACAGAACGAACAGCTAACTGTACTAGCCCCACAGCTAATTCCCACATAACTAACAGCTAACTGTACAAGCCCTACAGCTAACTCCCACATAACTAACAGCTGACTGTACTAGCCCCACAGCTAACTCGCACATAACTAACAGGTGACTGTACTAGCCCTACAGCTAACTCCCACATAACTAACAGTTATCTGTACTAGCCCCTATAGCTAACTCCCACATAACTAACAGCTAACTGTACTAGCCCTACAGCTAACTCCCACATAACTAACAGCTATCTGTACTAGCCCCTACAGCTAACTCCCACATAACTAACAGCTAACTGTACTAGCCCTACAACTAACTCCCACATAACTAACAGCTAACTGTACTAGCCCTACAGCAAACTCCCACAGAACGAACAGCTAGCTGTACTAGCCCCTACAGCTAACTCCCACATAACTAACAGCTAACTGTACTAGCCCTACAGCCAACTCCCACAGAACGAACAGCTAACTGTACTAGCCCCACAGCTAATTCCCACATAACTAACAGCTAACTGTACAAGCCCTACAGCTAACTCCCACATAACTAACAGCTGACTGTACTAGCCCCACAGCTAACTCGCACATAACTAACAGGTGACTGTACTAGCCCTACTGCTAACTCCCACGTAACTAACAGCTAACTGTACTAGCCCTACAGCTAACTCCCACATAACTAACAGCTAACTGTACTAGCCCTACAGCTAACTCCCACATAACCAAAAACTAACTGTACTAGCCCTACAGCTAACTCCTACAGAACTAACAGCTAACTGTACTAGCTCCTACAGCTAACTCCCACATAACTAACAGCTATCTGTACTAGCCCCTACAGATAACTCCCACAGAACTAACAGCTAACTGTACTAGCCTTACAGCTAACTCCCACAGAACTAACAGCAAACTGTTACGCAGCTTACTGTATTAGCATTACAGCTAACTGCCACACAGCTAACAGCTAACTGTGCTAGCCATACAGCTCACTGCTACGCAGATAACAGATAACTGTGTTAGTTCTGCTGCTAACTGCTACACAGAAAGATATTTAATAACTAACACTATTTATAGGTTTATTATTATTATTATTATTATTATTATTATTATTAGTTTAGTATTTTAAATATGTGGCACTACAGGCTCTGTTTTGTGTATTAAGTCTCAGAAAATCTAAATATCATGATTCACATCATGCATCGTAAAAATATCAGCCAGCCTTACTGTCAGGTACAGTGGTAAAGCAGCGCCGTTACTCAGCACATGGATTTCAACAACAACGTCTCGGCTTTTCAAACAGTCATTGATCTGCGCTTTGAAGCTCTCTGCTTTCTGGAGAGGTTTAGCGTTGCTGTTCTCACCGCACTTTCAGCTTCACCCGCCGCAGTGACAGCCGCAGCTCGCACGCGTAAACCCATCAGCACATCAGCAACACGGCTGCTTCCCAACACGGCTGCTTCCCAGCGGGACGTTGTAGCCACGAGCTAAACGAGGTGGAGAACCGTGTTTGTTTGGGCTGGGACTTTTACACTGTGACGAGCGGACATGCGGTGGCCCCGCAGGCGGAGGAGTCCACCTTGTCTGAACTCCGCGTTTTCATTCTAAGTAATTTTGTGCACCTGTTATATCACCTGCATCGCACTTCATACGCAGACACCATGGACGTGACCAATGAAATGGAAAAGCTGTGGCTTCCCAAACCAGCCACACGTCCGCAGCTGCTCCGGCCATTCCACTGATTTATACCTGCTTTATTAGGAGAGCCATAAAATTAATGTCTGAGTAATTCAGCGGTGATGTGAACAGGGTCGTTCAGAGCGGTGTGAGGGCGAATTGGTTCCCTGTATATGTTCATTTTATTGTCAAAAATCTTCAGCAAACTAGCATAAACAGTCATCGTCATAACCATTTCACATAATAACCCTCCATTAGGGAGCTTATAGAGGCGTCTGGTTCCATTCACCACCACGTCGAACCAACCCAGACAGGAAAACGGTTCTGGCCCGAATCTGGCCCACATTCCCCATTTTAATCTTGTCCCCTTGCTGCATGGAGCATGATGTTTACATAGCGCTACGGCTAATTGATACAGGCTAACAGCTAACTGTATTAGCCTTACAGCTCACTGCTACACATCTTACTGTATTAGCCTTACAGCTAACTACCAAACAGCTAACTGTATTAGCCATACAGCTCACTGCTACACATCTTACTGGATGAGCCTTATAGCTAACTGTATTAGCCCTACAGCTAACTACCACACAGCTAACTGTATTAGCATTACAGATAACTGCCACACAGCTAACAGCTAACTGTATTAACCATACAGCCACTACTACACATCTTATTGGATTAGCCTTATATCTAACTGATACAAAGCTGACAGCTAACTGTATTAACCCTACATCTTACTACCACACAGCTAGCAGCTAACTGTATTAGCCATACAGCTCACTGTTATACAGCTTACTGTATTAGCCTTACCGCTAACTACCACACAGCTAACAGCTAACTGTATTAGCCATACAGCTCACTGTTAAACAGCTTACTGTATTAGCCTTACCGCTAACTACCACACAGCTAACAGCTAACTGTATTAGCCCTACAGCTAACAGCTAACTGTATTAGCCCTACAGCTAACTACCACACAGCTAACAGCTAACCGTATTAGCCCTACAGCTAACTACCACACAGCTAACAGCTAACTGTATTAGCCCTACATCTAACTACCACACAGCTAACAGATAACCATGTTAGTCCTGCAGCTAATTGCTACCCAGAGGTTCCATTCACTACCATGGTGAACCAACCCAGACAGCAGAACTGTTCTGGCCCACATTCCCATTTCCATCTGGACCCCTTGCTGCATGTGTTGGCAGTACTTGCTGTATCTGTACCAGGACCGGACCAGGTCTGTTTTGGATCATAGGGGTTTATATATGTGGGCTCACATTAGCTTGCCAGACGTGGACCAGGTCTGATTTGGGACAGGTGGGCCAAAATTGTAAATACATGGGCCACCTTTGGCTCACATGCTGATTGCCAGTGCCAACAGTGAGGCAGCAGTGCCATGCCTCCCCCAGACACGGCCCACAGCCAGATGCTATCTGGGAAACCACTAGAGACGTAACAATACTTCAGTCGCCAGTTAAGGCCATGCTCGTGTGTCCGTTAGGGTTCCTAACCTTATAGCAGGTGGGGGGTTCTCTAAGGAACCTGTAGATCAAGGCACAGATCTGATTGACTGGCTAGGCTTAGCGGTTATGTAGACACTGTGTGGGGTTCAGCCGGGCACGTCAGCAGCGCTGCCATGTTGGTATGGTCAACATTGGTTATGTGCTCATATGACCCACAGAGGACTCGCTGGTGCTTGGCGTGGAGTTTCTGGATGTAGCCACATCAGTGCTCAGACACTCTTACATCAGAGAACTGCTCAGGTGGTCCAGATTTGGTGGATGCCTTCCCTGGCACAGTTCCGAGGAGAATTCCCTGTAGACTGGGATTGTATCCACTGCTGGTAGACCCGTATGACCGTACGCTTCCATACACCTGCAGATTCAGCTACTTCCTTCACACTATGGTCTTTGGCCACGCCCACATGCAGTCCCTCCTTTTAGCCAATCATTAACATCTGCTCTGGAGCCATTTTCCACACATGGAACGAGACATTCCCTGCCCTGTAGCACCTCTTCCCAATCTATGGATCCCGTCACTCACATCCCGCACCCCATTAGACCTGGACGGGACCTTAGATAGGTGCACCCATAGTACTGTAGACACATGCTCGGGTGTGAACCCATGAGGCTGGCTTAAAAGCGGTGGAGGTGTGAAGGCTGTGGGGGAATAGCGAGGGTGGGGGTGGGGGTGGGTGGAGAACAGTGCTAATGAGGGAGATCAGTGGAATGTGTCTGATGGTGTCACCTCCTCCACAAAACCAAACACTCGTCCTGCCAGCACACGCAGCATTTGAACAGCAGTCCATTAAAACCGCGCCTGCTTCCCCGGCTAGGAAACACGAGCCATTCCAGGCCCTGGCGGAGGGACAGATGCTGTCCGCGTGTGTTTGTGTTCGCGTCAGGGGACTTGGACTCGCTCGTCAGCGGGAAAAACAAAGCGGAGGAGTCCAAAATTAGCTGACAACTCTGGAGAAAGCTGGAACATCCCGGGCAGCTGATAAAAAAGGAAAGTCTCCGCCTCCATAATCCGGAACGGTGGTGGCATCTCGGCATGGAATTCTCCACTAAGGGCCGGGCTGTGCACCGCATGTCCAGCAGTATCCAGACAGAGCGTCTGACGAGTGGACTCAGCTGCTGTGAGGTCACCCACTGCTGGCGCAGCTGAGCTGGTCCGTGTGATTCGTACAGAGTAGAGTGGGGTATGAAGCCCCCCTGCTCTGGGCTGAGTGAAACGACTGGGTGGGTGGGGTTGGTGGGGAGGTGGGGTGCTGGGGGATTACTTCAACACTCCTGTGAGCGCGTGTGTATCAGTGTACCTCCCCGTGTATCCGAGAACCTTTATATCCGAGTCCAGGAACCGGAACGTTCTGTATCAGCAGCAGAACCATCTTCAGCACCACACACCTTTAATGTGCAAAGTGAGTGATGGTACACTGTGTAGCCCTTATATATGTGGAGAGAGAGAGAGAGAGAAAGCGAGAGAGAGCAAAGGAGAGGGAGAAAAAGAAGGAGAGAGAGGGGGAGGAAGACAGAAAGAGAGAGAGAAGAGGGAGAGTGAAAGAGAGACAGAGAGAAAGGAAAGAGTGAGAGAGGAGGGAGAGAGAGATAGAGAGAAGAGAAAAAAAGAGGGAGGGAGAGCATGTGAGAGGAGAAGTAACGGAAACAAAATGAAGGGAAAAGAGATGGTGAGTGATGAATGGAGACAGAAGACAGAAGAAAGAGAGTAAGAGAAAGCAGAGGGGAGGTATGATAAAGGGTAGAAAGGGAGAACAAAGACAGATGGACAGAGAGAATAAATGGGTCTGAGGAAGACAGAAAACATCAAAGAGGAAAAGAGACAGAGGCAGAAAGAGAAATGAGAGGGAGAAAAGGGAGGAGAGTAAGAGGTAAAGAGAGAAACAGAAAGTGAGAAAGAGAAGAAGGGAGGAAAGAATGATGGAGGGTAGAAGGAGAAGAGGGATGAGAAAGAGACAGAGATGGAAAATGGAGAGGAAAGTAGGTAAGCAAACTGTGAGAGTTAGAGATGGAGAGATGGAGAGGGAGAGAAAGAGATGGAGAGAGAGAGAGAGAGAGAAAGGGAAAGGTGGAGAGGGAGAGAAAGAGACAGAGAGAGAGAGTAACAGAGAGAGAGAGAGAGAGAGAGAGAGAGAGAGAGAGAGACAGAGAGTGACAGAGAGGGAGAGAGAGAGAGAGAGTGACAGAGAGGGAGAGAGAGAGAGAGTGACAGAGATGGGGAGAGAGAGAGGGAGGGAGAGAGAGAGAAGGAGGGAGAGAGAGAGAGAGAGAGAGGGAGGGAGAGAGAGAGAGAGGAGATCTGTGCTGTGACGTAGGTCTGTTGACACTGCTGTATGTGTGGTGGCAGTAGAAGGCTGTGGACTGTCTCTGCACTAAGTTTGGGTGGTGATGATGAGCACCACCAGCTCCACCCTAACCCCCCACGTCCCACCTCAGAGAGGATTGAACGGCGAGCCCAAATCCAGCCGCTGCCCACCCCGCGGTTTGGCAGGTGCAGAGCCGTGTGGAGATTAGGTACAGCTGTAACGTATAAGCTGGTCTGCTCTCTTCGCTGAGCTACAGCCGACAGTTGGCTTGGCTGAACCTCTGGCAGACTCAGCGATGGAGACAGATCGGCTCTGGACTGGAGGGAGAGGAGATGAAGGCATCTCGGAGTGCTGAGCTCAGCAACCGCTAATGACGATGGCAGCGCCAATGAACAGTTGGCACAATGATAAAGGGGACTTCCACCCAAATGTCTGCCCGATGGTTCTATATAGAACACTCATAGAACTGCGCCACACACAGACCGCACCATCAGCCTGAACCAGCTACCGTGACTCATCAGACCACAACACACGTTGTCAGTCCAGTTAGCAACCTCACGAGCCCAGGTGCGGGGCTGTGTCATGTGTGGTGGTGTTAACAGAGGCACTCTGGTGGGTCTTCTGCTCCCGTATCCCATCTACAGAACGCTGTACCGACCCGGGGGATATGCAGGTGGGGCTCCGGCATTGAATGTGGATGTGGTTTGGGACAGCGTTGGTCGTCTGTTCACACGGACGGTTCCAGCCAGACACCGGTCCCTGTCATTAAGCACCCGTGGGCGGTCACTGCGCTGTCCACTGTGTGCGGCAATGCTCTCGATGGCGTATTCCTGGTACACATGTGACACTGTGGATCGAGGAATGTCCAATCCGTCTAGCACCCACCATCATGCCTCGCTCAGACTCTGGTAATTCCCGTCTCCTTGCCGTGAGCCCGCTGACCAACCTCTCTCACAAGATCACACCTCACCGCTTATACAGGTGTGGGCGTTCCCAGGCCGTCCACCTCATAATCAATCTACATACTGATACCACATGACGGTTGGTATGTATACCCACTAGTGTGGTCATGATGTTGTGTCTTGGCCAGCTTCCTGTTTTTCGTATTCTCTGGTCCACCTTAAGTGATGCAGCAGTTACCGTAATGGTCTGTCAGGGCCAGAACGTAAGTGTAGCACCATTTAAGGTGGAGGTCGTGAGGACGAACAGGACGAACAGGCACTGGGATACGGGTTGCCCTGTGTTCGGATGCTCTGCCTGATTTAAAATGCCGTTCCGAGACCCGGAATATTTATTTATATTATTTGTTTACTATTTGCGAAGAGGCCAACTCCACCCAGGAAATACATGCTAATGTGTTTGGCGGACGGAGCGCATCTGATTCTGCTTCGGCCTCCATCAGGATGCCAGAAATGGAGCGCTAGCCTCGAAAGCTGTTAGCATCGAGCTGTTATTCCTGGCACACCGGGCTAATGTGAATCACGCGCTAGCTCGCCGTAGCCACCCGGCGCGGCAACGTATCCTGTCAGCCCACGGCAATCTGGTGCCCCCTCGCCACCCCGTCATCTCCGCGCTCAGGCATGATGGGAGGAAATAGCGGCACTTTTGGCGGGAGTGGACGCTGGCGCTCGCCTCTGGAGCTAGCGGCCCGAGAAAACCGGCCCTATTAGGTGCAATTAGGGAAAACACAAAGGGAGAAGGGAAGCGGGAGCTGTTAGCCGACGGCTTTGCGCAGTGGCTGTATTAAGTCACGCTGTTTGGCTTCTGGAGAGACAGACCGCCGAGTCGTGCTGGTCCTGTTTGTGTCCTTAGTTTTGGTTCGGCTGATTAGCTTGCGCCTTTTGTGAGTGTCAACCCCCCCCACCCCTCCTCCACCCCCTACCTCCACCCTCCGTCCCAACAGACACCTCTGAAAGATTACAGGAATTATGGCAGCAGTGGGAGCAGCACTTTTGTGCTCGACATTAAATTACTGCAGTCCTGAGGAAGCAGTCATTATCACAAAGGTGCCTTTCACTGCAGAGTAACTGCAGAAACACTTCCATTTAGAGTTTGGGAATGTGGAGGATTATGATTTCATCTTCGCAGAGAGTTTGGATGACTTCGGTAACATTAGGCGCGAATAACAGGCTAACCGAGTGCTCGTTACGGAGCCACTTGTTCGGCTAATAGTTCTCTAAATGATGTGGAATGGATTAAACTTCTCCGTACACATCTCAACCGGAAAGCTCGGAATTTTACAGGTCAATGACAAATCAGGTTTTCAAAGGGCATATGTATTTGCATCTACGTATATCTGCATTGGTTCAGTGTTATGGAAGCTTTTAATTACCTGTTTCAGCTATTAAAGCTGGTCTGGTCTGGTTGCACCATCTGACTTACTGGTTGTGCCGCATGACTTTTCAGACACATTTCAAATTAAGCAGGCATCTGCATCAACACCAATAGAGAGCTTCATCCTTCACTTATGTTTATGCTTACATTTTGTTTAAATTAATGAAGATTATTATACTAATTACAAATTTTATGGTTGTACCATGGAGGTTGCACCGCCTGATGTGCTAAACTGAACCATTCTTGGTAAAATTCCTTTTTTTATTTAAAAAAATTAATTTTTTCTAAATCTGTGACCTTGCCTTCACACCACTTGGGGTCTTCTTCATGATGCAATAGCCAGGCCCCGCTTTCATAATACCATGTCAAAATAAAAGTCCTTTGTTTCGGTTGCACCACCTGACATTTGAGTTCATTTTGGGTTTTATTGTAAGGTTTTCAAACAGAAAATAATGCCAAGTTATTTTATTTAGAATATTAAATTTATAGTTCTAATTGAATTACATATGTGTGTGACATATGTGGTTGGACGGTTGCACCACCTGACTTTTTTAAATTCATGGGCAGAAGGTGGGAAACACCCTGGACAGGGGTAGTATATCTAATAGTAGTACATCTAATTTTTAGCTAAACTGGTTTGACGTGTGGACACGTCTGAGAGCGTCCACCTGTGCAGTTAGTCTCCTTTACAGCCTCCGCTCTCTTTGAAGTGTGCAGCCTGTGCTCGTTCACTCAAAAGAGCATTTATGAGATCGGGCTCTGAGGTGTCGGATGAAAAGGCCTGGCCTGCAGTCGACATTCCAGTTCATCCCAAAGGTATCGAGTGGGCTCAACATCAGGACTCTGTGCAGAGCAGGTCTACTGCTTCATGGTTGAGTTGTTGAGCACTTACAGTCGTCTAGGGCAGCTCTAGCAGGGCAGAGAGCTCTTCACTATGACGTGCTGTCTGTGGAGACTGCATAACCATGTGCCTTATGTAACACAGCTGTTAGCAGTGCGTGAAATACCTCCTGCCATTCAGAGGGTCCCTTGTTGGTTGGCTGCTGTAGCATTAGCTGGCTGCTAACTCCTTCGCTATAACGGTGTTGATGCTAGCCTCAGTGTCAACAAGATGTTCTGGACATTCAGAGGGTCCAGGAGGTCAAATTAGGGGTCCAGGACCCTGTCCCACTCTGTGTTACATGACTAGCCTGTTAGTAATGGGTGTGGCTCGTCTGAGTGTACTGTATGAGTTCCTGTCATGTCTGTCAAACACAGAGCGCCCCCCGCTGTTCTCCTCCGTATCTACAGCGTATGGTGATGCGATCTCCTCTATAACGCGTGCTCTTTTCTCTCCTCAGCCGGCTGCACGTTCGAGGAGGACTCGGACCCCAGCCTGTGCGAGTACAGACAGGGACAGGAGGACGACTTCGACTGGCAGCTGGTGCAGACCTCCAGCTGGCCCTCCGTGCCCTCTGACCTCACACGGGGTGAGTCTCGGAATGAGCCCCTTTCACTCTTCACACCTGTTTCCCACAATGCACCTCTCTGTGCTAGGCAGCTGGCGGTAGCTCCGGATAAAGGCGAGCAGCACGGAAGCTTGAGATTCCAGCTCTCTGGTTCACTCAGCTGCTCCGATTCCCCTCAATGCGCTGGTTGATTGCAGACGTTCAGACGCATCAGGAGCCTTTGGGAATGTTTGGACTGGGTTATTAATAGTTGGTGCTCGGTTTCTGGCCTGTTTTCACGAATAAGGTTCGAGCTGAAGCTCCTTGTGCTGTCCTGTTTGTCATACCGGCTGTGTAAATCCTCCAGTAGGGGCTGTTCCTGTTTGTTTATAGATGAACTTCATGATCAGATCAAGTTATTATTAATCATAATCAATATAACCGTGTTCCACCAAGAGTGTGCCTTCCTGCGGTGTGGATATGGGCATAATTCACTCCAGCTCCCTGCTCCCTACATAGTGCACTTCACCTACCCACTCTCCATACATAGTGAACTACACCTTCCTGCTCCCTACATAGTGCACTACACCTACCCACTCTCCATACATAGTGAACTACACCTTCCTGTTCCCTACACAGTTCACTACACCTCCCTATTCCTTACGTAATTCACTACAGCTCCCTGCTCCCTACATAGTGCACTACACCTCCCTACTCCCTACATAGTGCACTACACCTCCCTACTCCCTACATAGTGAACTACACCTCCCTACTCCCTACATAGTGCACTACACCTACCCACTCTCCATACATAGTGAACTACACCTCCCTACTCCCTACATAGTGCACTACACCTCCCTACTCCCTACATAGTGAACTACACCTCCCTACTCCCTACATAGTGCACTACACCTACCCACTCTCCATACATAGTGCACTACACCTCCCTACTCCCTACATAGTGAACTACACCTCCCTGCTCCCTACATAGTGCACTACACCTACCCACTCTCCATACATAGTGTACAACACCTCCCTACTCCCTACATAGTGCATTACACCTCCATGTTGCCTACATAGTACACTACACCTCCCTACTCCCTACATAGTGAACTACACCTCCCTACTCCCTACATAGTGCACTACACCTACCCACTCTCCCTACATAGTGCACAACACCTCCATACTCCTTACATAGTGAACTACACCTCCCTACTCCCTACATAGTGAACTACACCTCCCTGCTCCCTACACAGTGCACTACACCTCCCTACTCCCTACATAGTGAACTACACCTATCCACTCTCCATTCATAGTGTACAACACCTCCCTATTCCTTACGTAATTCACTACACCTCCCTGCTCCCTACATAGTGAACTACACCTCCCTACTCCCTACATAGTGCACTACACCTACCCACTCTCCATTCACAGTGCACTACACCTCCCTACTCCCTACATAGGGAACTACACCTCCCTACTCCCTACATAGTGCACTACACCTACCCACTCTCCATTCATAGTGAACTACATCTCCCTACTCCCTACATAGTGCACTACACCTACCCACTCTCCATACATAGTGCACTACACCTCCGTACTCCCTACATAGTGAACTACACCTCAATGCTCACTACATAGTGCACTACACCTCAATGCTCACTACATAGTGCACTACACCTCTATGCTCCCTACATAGTGCACTACACCTACCCACTTCCTACATAGTGCACAACACATCCCTGCTCTTACAAAGTACACTACACTTACTCGGTCCCTACAAAGTGCACAACACCTCCATACACCCTACATAATTCACTACACCTCCCTGCTCCCTACATAGTGCACTTCCCCTTAATACGTCTGACTGAAAGACGGACATCTGAGGTGTGTAATACGTTCTAGGTATGTTCTTTAGGCTGTTGTACTGCAGTTTTACAGTCTGTCATATCGTTTGCTTTAACTCAAGCCTGTGATATTGATGATGGAGCTGGTTAGCATGTTTTCTCTCTGTTAGCCTGGTAGCTAGCTGAGCAGTTCTAGATAAGAAAAACTGGTTCCTAATTTCTGATATCTAAAATTAATTTTCTGTTTGTTACCATGGAATTATAAAGTTATTATTTGGTTTGATATTGGAACTGAATTGAGAAAGTTAACAGACAAAGAATCTGTCCTATATTAGAAACTTTACTAATATAACTTTTAATTTTTGTTACCATAAATAATATACACTGTTCCAGGAATATTTGAGTCTTTAATTTATTTTAAAAACTGATTTTATATAAATTATTATTTTGATTTTTTGTTCATTTTTATTTAAAAATATAATCAGCACAAAATCTAAAGAGGACACACTTTCACATTCTCGTGGACAGGTGTTGTTTATTTATTGAATTTAAGAAAATAAACTATATTTTAAAGTATAAACTGTGGCCTGTGCAAAATTGTGGTTCCAAATAGCTTCCAAATGAGCTAAATAATAATTAGATAGATAGATAGATAGATAGATAGATAGATAGATACTTTATTGATCCCGAAGGAGATTTAGCAACTATTTATCAATTTTTTTAATTAATTGTATTAATTATATATTATTTATTTATTTATTAAAGTATTAATTAATTATTAATGGTGCCCAGGAATGCCATATTTAAGCTCTCTGTAGAGAAGGTGCTAACTTATTCACACAGCTGTGTTTAGATCTGAGTCTTGATCTGAGATCTCATGATGGACCGAGCTCAGAGGGTTCCTACAGGTCTGCGTCCCTCACCCGTGCGGTATTCCGGCTGTGGCTCGTTTGTTATGTGGCGGTGACCTTCCCCGGTCAGGGATGTGGATTATTCCTGCTGTAAATATGCTGCGGTCGGGTGATTGTGACATAAATCCCTGACATGAGAGAAAACAGAGAGAGTGAGGCTCAGTGTGGAGGGGAAGAGGGGTGGGCAGGGCCCCCCCCCACCCCTTACTAAGACTTAGTAACCCAGCCATGAAAGCAGACTCAATTAGATGGTGGGGGGCGAGGGGTGGGGGGTAATTAACAGGAGGATGGCTTACATAAGCAGGTGGCAGCAAGTCACAGCACGAGCCGCATCCATCACTCGCTGTTTACTCTCCCACACAAAGGAGCGGTGGTCCTGCGCTCCAGGCGCTTCCTCGCTCTCCGGCGGGTTCTGGACGGGTCTGTGCTGATTACATCTCCTCTCTGTTCCTGCTGAGACGTGCACAAAACCGTGTGCTCGCGGCCCGAGAACAAAGTTAACACACGGAGCACCCCTCAAGAGCTCTTTATTAGGGCTGGCGCTGCCGGGTACACAAGTAACCGAGTCATCTGGTGATTGTTTGTCTAATTGGGTTTTTAGAAAGGCTCAGCAGTATGAACTGATCAGATGGATGATCAGCTGAGAACCACACAGAACCTTTTTAACTACTCCAGAGATGAACTTGCTTTCAGGTAGACTGAACACCATGTGATAAGTAGTGTATACGGTGTGCGGGATTCACAATGAGAATGCTTCTATTTCGCATTTCAATCTGGAAAAGAGAATCCGAAGGAAAAGAGGATTATTTGGAATTTTAACACAAATTTCAGAATTTGGTGGCGTGTCCCTCCTCTACATTAATAACAGTGTGCTCTCAAGCTGCATGACCTTCACAGGTAAGACAGGTCAGCAGATCAGGCCCACCTGAGTCTTGTGTGGACTGATGTGGAGCTGCTGCCCATCCTGTGTGGTCTGATGCGGAGCTACTGCCCATCCTGTGTGGTCTGATGTGGAGCTACTGCCCATCCTGTGCTCTCTGATGTGGAGCTACTGCCCATCCTGTGTGGTCTGATGCGGAGCTACTGCCCATCCTGTGCTCTCTGATGAGGAGCTGCTGCCCATCCTGTGCACTCTGATGCAGAGCTACTGCCTATCCTGTGCGCTCTGATGAGGAGCTACTGCCCATCCTGTGCTCTCTGATGCGGAGCTACTGCCCATCCTGTGCTCTCTGATGCGGAGCTGCTGCCCATCCTGTGTGCTCTGATGAGGAGCTACTGCCCATCCTGTGCGCTCTGATGACGAGCTGCTGCCCATCCTGTGCTCTCTGATGAGGAGCTGCTGCCCATCCTGTGCTCTCTGATGCGGAGCTACTGCCCATCCTGTGCGGTCTGATGTGGAGCTACTGCCCATCCTGTGTGCTCTGATGAGGAGCTGCTGCCCATCCTGTGTAGTCTGATGAGGAGCTGCTGCCCATCCTGTGCTCTCTGATGAGGAGCTACTGCCCATCCTGTGCTCTCTGATGCGGAGCTGCTGCCCATCCAGTGCTGGTCTGATGCGGAGCCTACTGCCCATCCTGTGTGCTTCTGATGTACCAGGAACTGACTGCCCATACCTGTGCACTCTGATGACGAGCTGCTGCCCATCCTGTGCTCTCTGATGCGGAGCTGCTGCCCATCCTGTGCTCTCTGATGCGGAGCTACTGCCCATCCCTGCGTCTGCGGCTGCTGCCCATGTGCATCTGAGCTACTGCCCATCCTGTGCACTCTGATGAGGAGCTGCTGCCCATCCTGTGCACTCTGATGAGGAGCTGCTGCCCATCCTGTGCGGTCTGATGCAGAGCTACTGCCCATCCTGTGCGCTCTGATGCTGCTGCTTCAGCTGCCTCGGCTCATTGCCACAGCCTGCCTGTATGCTGACCAGTTTGGCTACCATGCAACTTCTTTTTGTCCTGTGAGCCCCGCCCCCTCACACTGACCTTATAAGGAGTGTTTTAGCATGGTCTACTCTTTTGCTGAGGCACAGCCAATCAGAGCGCAGAGCTTGTTTATAAAAGCCGCTGCCTGTTTAATGAAGACTATGCCCAAACATGGAACAGATGTAATATGGAGACGGTTGAAGCGGCGGCCTTATCGTGGAGGACCCTCCTGGTTCACAGGAGACCATAGACCGTAATGGACCAGGTGAGGTCAGGTGCGCCAGCCGCCCCGCGTCTTTTTGGCTGCTGTTATTTGCTGCTGTAGTCAACAATGTGTATCTCCCAATACCGCCGGCCACGCCGATCTGAGGGGGACAAACTGAACGACGGACCAGGACAGACCTCATAACAGTTGGCGGCTCTGGGCATTGGTAGTTGACATGTTCACGCGAGACCTGTGGCAACGTCCAGCCTCGGCACTTATCCGAAGGGCTAAATTCCTTCAAAGCCGCTAAAGAGACTCCAATTGAGACAACAGCTTAGTTTATTGGGCGCTGCTGGCTCAATATCATCGATCCTCACGTGACGTACCCAAGAAATTCCCCCAGCCCCTACCTGGTCGACCTCCTTTTACACTGTGCTAGCATCCCAGTGAATGCGGCGGCCGAGACCCGGAGAAGACGAGAGAGAGCGAGAGAGAGAGGATGAAGAGAGAAGAGAGAGAGAAGGGAGAGAGAGAGGAGAAACAGTGAATGAGGAGAGAGAGAGAAGAAAGAGAGAGCCTGACAGGGTTGTGCGGAAAATGAAGAGAGAGTCAAAAGGCGCTGTTGAGCCTGAGATTAATGTGAAGAGGAGAAGGGATGAAAGTGTCAAACCGACAGAACTACCCCCCGCGAGAGAGCCCGCGCAACCAGCCCCAGATAACGCCAAAAGTGTAGCACCAATAATAAAGGCCAAAACTCCCCCCCCACAGTGCTCCCCCTTGTGTTCTTCACATGCCCCCATGACCCTGAACTAATGGCCGTTGACCTTGATCTGGAGGAGGTAAACGTGTGGAGGCGCCGACACTGTCGTCCTTACATCCCGCGTAAAAAAATCACGAGTACTGCTGGGACTTCAAGGAGCAATTCAGCATAGTCAGGCTGATAAGAGCGTTAACTAAGAGCATCACATCATGGTTGGGAGAATGCCGACCGCTCTGGTTTGGAAGAGCACCAGCCCGGCTTCGTGGGAGCGCTTCTGGGTCGCTGTGATCCTGACGACTGG
>JAMWET010002731.1:2500-49015 GCA_024036415.1 Prochilodus magdalenae | reverse complement strand
TGCGCTGAAGTTTACTCCAGCACGTCTCAGTGTGCTCTGAGCTGCTTCTTCCTGTCTTTCACTCTGCAGGAAATGATGAACTCATCACAGTCTCCACCTCTTCAGTTCAGCCCCACTTACAGCGCCATCTTATATGGACGTATGCTGCTGCCATTTGACCATCTTAAGTTAGGCTAAGCCTAAACAAGGCTGAAGACTGCTGCTGCTCTAATCTAGCACTGCATTGATCTGCTCTGCTCTTTGAAGAGCGCTGTGTTAGACTAAATGCTGTTGCTGTAATGCTAATAACTGTCTTCATACTAACAGCCAGTGAATTTGCTGAGCTGCTTACTCATATAGCTACACGCAGGACAGGCTCTCTTTTATTGTTGTTGAAGTCTTAAGCTGTTTTCTGATGGCTGGTGGTTTGTGTACATTTTAACAGTTTGTCAAACTTAAGGCTTTGTGACACCAGGGAATATTGCAAAGCTACATGTAAATGCTAACTTGCTGTTATAACACGCTGTTGGAGTACCAGTTCTGGAAATGCTTTCAAACTGTTATGATTTTATCATAAAAAACTTGATCAGGAGCGCATTTTCTACATACACATAGTAAATTAAGTAAGTTCTGAATATTATTCTAGTGCATTTCTAGGCAGAGCAAAATAAAACCCGCCTGAAATCTGCAACTCTCAGCATCAATAAAACAATTATTTTGGTTTTTAATATCAACAGAAAATATACATCCCACATTTAAAATGTGAGAGAAGTAATTGTTAACTTCGTATCACATTACTTTTGACAGCGTAATTGTCAGCGCTGAAGCTTTGTAATAAAGTGTTAATAAAATTAGAAGAAGAGAAAGTAGCTGATAGAGACCTGCAGGGCTGGTCAGGTACTAATCTACAGTGTAAGTGTTTGGAATGTGTAGGGTCTGCAGTGTAAGAGAGAGGAGAGAAGGAGAGAGGAGTATGAATAGAGTTTAACTCATATTAAATCCATTCCTCATGCAGATATACAGATCTACTGTGTGCCCACTTAACCAAATAGCCTATGCTATGTCAGAATGGGGCCATTTTACAACCTTTACTCCACCTGCAAAGACTGGGCCCCCCAATCCAGAAAGTTCTGGTGAAGTCCTGTCTTAGTAAAAGTGTCAACTTTAAACAGAAGAGACTAAACTACATGTTGACATGTCACACCTCAAACAGTCCTGTGAACTGTCTCGTCCACTAAAGAAAACAAAATAAAGGCATCAGTGCTCCTGCGCTGATCACGTTAACCAGATCTCACCATGTCCCCACTTTAACAAGGTGTACTTCTGATTTCCTATCTCACACAAGTTACACAAGTTTAGCTCTGCTTCTGTTAAAGTTGTATGTTTTTGAAAATTGAAGAAAAGGAAGTATAAAACTGCTTGTGTGCTAGGCCTGATGCTAGGCCTGATGCTAGGCTTGGTGCTAGGCCCGGTGCTAGGCCTGGTGTATAGAGCAGTGTAATGTATGTGTAAAAGGTGATAATCGTTTAGTTTGGAAAATAAACATTCCAATGTTCCCCAGAACTCTAACTTAGCTTAGCTTTGGAAGTTGCCACAAATGGTCACACTTCTGGGTTGACCCTCTGCCGCCGATCTCACGAACTCCAGCTCCCAGAATTCACCCTAGATGACACCATTGTCGTGTGTCCATCTTCGGCCAATCATATCCCTTTTCCTTGTTCTGTGTCCCCAGAGTATTGATTACTCACACCTGTCACCCATTTGGTCTATTTGTAACTGAGCAAAGTACAAAGTGTACTCACACTCACATTGTGAAGTATTGCAACTCTGTGTCCTTACTGAGGGTTTCTCCCTTGCTATTTCTGACTGTTACTTTGATCTAGACCATGTTTGATTCTTGTTTACTCTCGTCTTTGCCCTCTGGTTTTGTTTGCTGGTCTTTTGGTTTTGACTCTGGCTTGTCCCTTTGGTTTCATGACTCTGTCTGCTCCCTTTGGTGTGACTGTTTGGTTCCTCTTGCTTGGCTGTATTGCTAACTTGTTAATAAACCCTTGCTTTCCCTTCAGCTTACTGTGCATCAACCCATGTTTGTTAAACCATATACGAATCTGCACCAGAAAAGATCAGGAACATCCATTTGAACATAAGATAAAGCAGCAAACAGGGAGAACAGTGAAATTTACCACAATTAAAAAATAGATTTTAGCTTCATTTAATCTCCTCGCTTTTTGAAGGCATGTCAGATATTGATACACAGGCCATTTAAATGAGAATCTGGGCCATGAGTTGCACTTCCGTGTTGTAGTATCTCTATGTCCAGTTAGTTAGGCATGCTGAATGTCTGTTCAGCCTGGGGCTCCTGGAGTGATCCCTCATTATTCCAACATAATTCCATTTTAGCCTGAATCCAAGTTCTTTGTGCAATAGCCATCTCCTGATATACCTGAAGATACAAAGAGCAGAAACATAAACAGAGCTGAAACTAAGTGATGATAGAATTGAACCTGAGAAAATGAATATAAACGAAAGCAGAAACTTTATTTTGGGCAGAACATCAGTATCACCTGAAAGATATAAATAATTTATAGTATAAATAAATGTTTGTGTAGGTTTTAATCAATTAGTCCTAAATGATCCTAATATGTCACATTAATAGACTACATTAATATCACTGGTTCCAAATACCTAGAAACAGTTTTACTAGTCATGCCCTATTATTCCACTTATAACAGGAAAGAAAATGAACATAGTTTAGATTCTTACCTGACTCTCATGTGTCCATATTTACCCTGATGTGTCTTCAGTTGAGTCTGTTGTTTTAGAGACACGTCAGTCGTTTTTAGAGCGGCACAGAAAACACTTCCTTACTCTGTGGTGAAAAATTATCAGACCAAACTCAGATGGTGACGTCTGATGAAAGCCTCAGAGAATGCTGAGATAGCAGTGTTTGTGTGGTTGTATGACAGTGGTGGGCTGGGCCATGTATTCCTGTAAACCTCATAAACCAACAGCCTCAAAAGCAAGTAGCTATAAAGAAGCTTTTCTTACTGCTGCAGTTCAGCTTTACTTTCTTTACTGGCTCTGGCAGTTCTTACACGTGGGAACAGTATATTTCCAGCACATGCACGTTCAGGAGTTTAGTGGTGTCTTTATAAAGTGTGTACGTACAGTTAGTGTGATAATGGCCTGGCCTCGATAAGCAGATGGGAGTTAATCACTGGTGTTATAAAGGGAGGAGCTGCAGCTTGTTAAACACAACAGGAGACAGGAAGGATGACCTCAGGACTGTTGGTGTTTCCATGAGTGTAAATGATTCCTGGATGAGGTTCTCCTGACCCGTGTCTGTACCAGTACACACTGTGTTCTCCTGAACAGCTCAAACTAGCCACTGAACACTGGAGTGTAACAGACTCTCCACTTTTCACATCTACTTCAGTCACATCACTCTGCTGAGACTTTTCATCTTTAAAAACAATCAAAATACAGAAAGAGAAACAATGCTGTATGAACATGAAGGAAATGAACAGATCTGCTAAATATCGCTTCATGCTGCTTAAAAGAAAAAGAAAAGAAATGCTACCTGTGAAAAGCAGAAGAGTCCCAGATCCAAACTCTGCAGCATAGTCCTTCAGTTTCACACAGAAATATGTCCCTGTGTCCTCGTCCACAGTGTTAATAATGCTGAGATCAAACTTTCCTTCATCTGCAGTCACTCTGAAGCGCTCTGCAAATGCTCGGGCAGGTCTGATGTCTGCCGTACTCTCAGCTGATCTTACTATTAACTGAAGCTGCTTTCCAAAACTCTGCTTATACCACGCTACATAATGCTGCCTCCTACCCTTAACAAAGTCATGGTCACATTTTACTGTAACATTTTCTCCATATTTCACTGTTTGCACCTGAAGCTCCTCAGTGTCAGACGTTTTCACGGAAACACAAACATTAAAAACATGTTTAATAACTAAAATAAATCACATGACTCTCAATGCTGTTTTCACCAGAATGAATCAGACTGTAAATGAAATGAAGGACTCACCAGATACAAAAAGACAAAAAGTGATAAGTATTCTGATCATTATTCTGTTGTGAAAGTTGAATATCACGGTTTCTAATGAGCTGGTCAGCTGTGTGTAGTAGATGAGACATTGTGTCTGATGTGATTGGACATTCTGAAGTTGTGAACTTCTCTGATTGGTCGGTTTTTTAAAGAAGTACAAAAGAGCCAGTTTCAGTGGTGAAGTCTGAGAAGCTGGCATGTTGGAACATGATGTGGTAAGAAGCTCTAATGGCTGCAGCATTGCCTGTTCTGGTTTGAGATGCATGTCAAGAGCTTACCTGCATCAAAGAATGCAGTTTTCAGTCAATGGGTTAATGGAAGCAGCTCTGTTGTTGAAAACACATTGTGCACATTAGAGATCTTAATGAACAAAAACAGATTCACTGGTCTGGTTTTCAAAACCTAATCTTGGACTAAGTTGCACCTCCAATAGTAAATCACTACTGCAATTTATTAAGTCTGAGACTTAATCTGGATTAGGAAACTAAGCTCCTACATAAGAATATTTACAACAGTTGACTTTTGCAGCAATTCTCACTCTGGCTATCCAACACACTTGAATTATGTTCCTTCCAGCTGAACAGTCCATTAAAGGGCCATGGAGGATTTTAGTATTGTACTGCAAACTGCATTGTATTGGTCAACTTGTAAATTCCATTGTACTGAACATGCCACATGAGTTTTAAGCTCAGTTCAGAAGAAGATATTATATCTGGACAGACAGATATCACACTGTATGCGCTCCACTCAACTAATAATTTACTTTATAAATGTACAATATCACAATGTAGCCCCTTTATTATCACGTACACTATCAGTATCTGTCTACCCAGTTCATCACTGTTCAGTTTTTGACCAGAATCACACCCGAATCCACTTGTTTAATCAGCTGGTCTCAGTTTTTAAACAGCACTGGCCCTTACAGGACAGAATAGAAGTAGCATATAACTAACAGAGGTGTAACATCCTGTATATTCTAATACAGCAGTGTTTTATATGAAGAATTAAAGATCATTAATGTCATATTGTATAATGTCATGATCTATCTATCTATCTATCTATCTATCTATCTATCTATCTATCTATCTATCTATCTATCTATCTATCTAAATTTCTCTAAATATTATTTATCTAAATATCTAATCTAAATTTCTAAGTGAAAATGATTTAGCACAGTGTTTCAATGCACTTTATTTACTATTAATATAATATAAATACCAGAAGTAGCTTTACAGTTAAACTGGGGTAAAAGTGAAACAGAAAAGCCTTTCAGGAAAATTATATTGCCTTCTGTTAGCTTCCGTTAGCTTCTTTCAGCTCTGATCATTGGTGGGTTTCAGTTCACATTAACATCAGCAAGATTTCTGTCATTTGCTTTGTATGCTTCAAAACACTGAAAGTAACCAGCATGGCTCATTCATGTAGGTATTTAGGAAGCATTTATCTTTAGCTACACTATTGAGTAGGACTCCCACTAGCATTAACACTGTCTATATGCACAAAGCCATGTTCAAAGCACATACCTGACAACACAGTAATAATAATAACAGTGGAAAAATAATGGATCTCCGTAATTGATATAACAGTCGCAACTGGAACAGCATTAGACATTGCTATTAGGAACAGTACATTTCATCAGTACAAATGAAACAGCAGGCTGTGCTGCAGTGCCAATAACTACCACCCGCCATGCCTTTGCTTATCCTCCAGAATCCACATACATGCCTGTGCATTATATACAGTGTCTAAATGTTTTTCTCTACCTTTGTGATAAAACAGCACAGAAATGTAGTTCCATGACATTTCCTGAGTCTGCATTCACCATTTCCATTCCATCTTATCAGCAGATTGTACATCTGACATAATGATCCTATGATGGCCGGTTGAGAGAAACATCATCTGCCTCTCCTTGTGTGTAATTGGTGGATTTGTGTGTCTGTCTACATTTTGTGTGAAACTGGCCCAGTTTGTCTGAGCCATCTCATCAGAAATGCTTCATTCTTCATTCCATCAACAAAAACACATGTGAAATGGTGTACAGAGAGTTAGTAGCTGCTGGAGTTTTACAAAAATAAAACAAAACTGCTTATTTTGGTCATGCACAAATGATACACAAACCCATAAATGATTGCTTACATGTATTGTACTACTGCGCATGAACGCTGAGCTATAGCTCTCTGTGTGGGACGAAGGAGCTAGCTGTAGCATAGCCTCCAGTCTGATGTCCCTACTTCTGAGTTAACCGGACAGTAATGGTGAGATGTGTTGGTGACATTAAATCCCATTCCTACCCGGCATGGAGTGTGTCCTGGGCGTGTGTCCCAGAGAAGCCAGGGACCAGTGCCTTTTTCCCTTCCTAGCTCCTGCACCACACATTTTCACCCTTACACACTGTAAAACTAGAGAATCTGATCATTTTGAGGTGGTCTCTTACATTTGTCCAGAGCTGCATATTGCAGAATGTGGTAACTGTGCCCATGTGTGTTTCAAGACAAAAGAAAAAAACTACAAAGAGTTTCATGAAAGGAAAACAAGACAATTGGATGACTTTTACAAATTTAACATGAAGAAAGTTTATTATTTGTGTTAATTAAGCCTACACACAAAACATCAATTACATTTTTGTTTGATTGAAAACATAAAAAGTTGATAAGCCACACCACACTGCAAATTATATGCAAATAAGGCAGGGCACTTCTTATACATGTAATCATTTTGCATATAATCAATTCCATGATGGCATGTAGAAACATTGCTACAGTCTGTTGTGATTAATTACAGAGAGGCATGCCACTGAAGTGCTCACAACAACAGTTGTTCCTGTTTAGTTGTTTCTTCTTGGTTGTTTGATTCGATTGAGGAACACTACTAAATTATATTTAAATACAAATGATTTCTGGAAAGTGTGATTTCATTGTTGTGTGGTCACTGTGGTTTGCACCCGTTTCCCATTAGCTATATTCCACCTGTGTATACAGGTACTGACTCTCCTTGACTCTCTTAGCAAAATTCACTGCAGCATACTTTAAGACCTCTGAGTACTCAGCCTGAGACAGAACAAGAGTCATTACCATCCATTACAGACCACAAGTAGAGCAAGCGTTACAGGTAGAGTAAAAACATCAGCTTTATACTGTGTAGATTAGATTTAGTGACCGGTATAACACCACATAAACAGATTACAGAACAAAGGTGTATTTATGTGAAGAATGCAGATGGTAGATGTGATTACCTGATTAATGTGGCTTGGATGGACATTCTCAGCACCTGTACATAAAAACATCAAACCTAATAAATAAGGCTGATATAATGCTTACATGCAACAAAGTTATTTAATATTTGGTGAAATAGTTTTATAGCGGCTCCAAAAATAAAACTCACCATTGTGTTGCTTTTTAAGAAGAACTAAAATCACAATAACAGATGTTACATTCAGCGTTACCAAGGTGATGATAATCCAACTGTTATTTTCTGAAATGATTAAATATGAAATCCTTTAATCGTTAATATCAGATGATGTATTCATAAACAAAGAGAAGAGAAATTCAATTACAGAACTGAAGCTCTATCAGTGTTCTCACCTTGTACATGAACTTCAGCTCCATTTCTAAACAGTATCTGTCCACATGCAGCCACAGCACAGTAGTAAGTTCCAGCATCAGAGAGGCTGAGGTTCCTCTTGGGGAGTTTGTAGACACAGCTCTGTGTAGAAGAATCAGTCTCAGAGCTGCTCTTACACTGATCACTCCTGTTTCCATGAGTGTAAATGATTCCTGGATGGGATTCTCCTGATCCGTGTCTGAACCAGTACACACTGTGTTCTCCTGAACAGTCTGAAGTCAGAGACTGTACTGAACACTGGAGTGTAACTGACTCTCCGGTCTCGATAACCATTTCAGTCCGAGGACGGGGGTCCGACTTCTCAGCTTTAACATTAATTCATAAAAACAATAAACAGACAGAAACAACACTAACAGTAATGAGTGGGGTGAGACATTAAACAATGAGCATAAAAATATAAAATACTATTCTGCAATGAAACAGGAATGAAGGTTTCAGATATGGCAGTGAAGTTAGAGAGTGTGCTCCATACCTTCAAATAGCAACAGAGTTCCAGATCCAAACTCTACAACATTTGTCTTTACTTTTCCACAGAAATATGTTCCAGCATCCTTCTCCTTTATTCCTTTAATACTGAGATCAAATACTTCTAGATCCACAGTGAAACGGCCGTCACTAAAACCTGAAGCAAATCTGGGTTCCCTTCCATCTCCAGACAGTCTCACAACGTGATCTGGCACTTTACCTAAACTCTGCTTGTACCAAGATAAATGCTGGTTTTTATCATTTTTGTACATGTATTGTTCACATGTTAAGGTGACATCATCTCCACTCCTCACAGTTTGTACTTGCAGCTCAGCAGTGTCACATTTCACTGGAAAAGTGTTCAGTAATTTCATTAGCATTAAAGATATATAGTTTATAGTATCAGTGTTTTATATGGAGGCATTGAAAATCTCACTTACCTGTTGTAAGCAGGCAAAGAGTGGCGAGGAGCCTGATCATAGTTGCTGCCTAGACACTGACACTGCCTAGACAGTGAGGTAATGAGGTCTGTTAAACCATACCGTTGACAGGAAATACCAGCCCTGATATTACAAGCTGATTGGATATTTGGAAGGTGAGCACTGCTTTCATTGGTGCTGTAAGAAAATACAGAAAACATCATACAGTTCTTTCAGATTAAACCACATACTTCTCTATTACATTTTCACTTTATAGTGCTGTCCCTTTTAGTGGTAGTTTATGGAATTATTTTTTAATAAGAACCACTAGTAGCCAACAACTAGCATTTTATTTTTTCTTACTCTTGTGGTACTTTGAACATATATGCATATGTATATGATCTGGAGTTATTGTCTGATCAACACTAGATATCAGTTTATTATAACTTAATTCTTAATATTATAATTTATTAGCCTATAGCTCCATTTTCTATTATGGCCACATCTAACATGCAAAGCCCAATGCCCGGTTAAGACCCAAAATTATAGTGTATAAGTTAAAAAACAAGTTGATCGTTGCTCCACTAAAACAGATATATTTGAGACTGCCATTGACTTGTACTGAAGTCCTGCTTCAGTAGGGTTCTATTTAATGTACTTCTATGGGCCTCCATAAATACATTTTGTCTGTCATGCTGTCTGTTAAACCGGATTGCATAAGTGAGCATAGTCATAGAGCAGATTTTTTTTTATTTTTTTATTGCTTTGTGAGTTGTAAGCAATGCGGACGCATTAGTAACCATTTCAGTATCAAGAACAGGGAAGCTGTGTTGTGCAGTCTTAAAGCAGTCAGTCTCTCTTTCTCCTTCTTTGTTAAGCACAGGAATTACATCTCTCCGGAGTGATCACATGGGAACCCCCAGAGCAGCTAGATCCACCTAAGCATCATCTCCACTGTGGATCTCCTGCCCTGGTTCCTCTAGTTCATCAGCCGACATGACTACATCGTTTACAATGACCAGCGTCCAGCTCTGATCATTAACTCCATCTAAGGGTCGGCTCCATCTTTGCGGTTACTACCTCCTGGACTAATCAGACTGTATCTAATAGATGTCCTAAGCTGTTTTTCTATTAGTTCTGTCTTTCTCTTTTCATCCGGGATCGACCTGAGGAGGTTAGATTCTGCCCTTTAGCCTGGTTCCTTCCGAGTTTTCTTCCTTACCCAAGGGAGTTTTTCCTCGCCACACTCTGGCTCGTTCACAGGGCTTCGTAGCTTACAGCAGTTATTCCAGTGTAGGCGTATCTCTTTGTTTGAGTTCAGTGCTGTATGTTAATGTATTTACCTGTCTGTGGGGGTGAGGACGCATACCATCTACCCCACCTTACAGTTATGGTTAGGGTGTGTTACTACCAATGTACTAATAAGGGTTACTCATTATACAAACATTCTTAAGGTGTGTTTTTCATTCTGTGAACGTTCTTAAGTGTAACCAAATTATATAGACATACTTTTAATAAATATAATATCATATAACTATATAGTAAAATTAGCTGTTTTATGAACATTATGTATTCAGACATATTAACTATTCTCACATACTGCTTTCATGTACTGTATAATATGGTAGTACACCATTTCGGACACAGCTGTCACGCTTATGGGTTTTCCTGGCTCTGCTGCTCCTCCGAACTTAACTTCCCAGAGGGCATCACTCACGTGTTCCCTGTCAGCCAATCAGTCCTGTCCCAGCTCTCCAGAATATTAGATTTCCCCTCTCTCCATTTAGTCTCTCTGTATTGAAACCCCATTTAAACACTTCCCCATTGCAAAGTTTTGCCAAACCCTTAAGTTTGCAATCCTGCTTACTGTTCTTACTGTTGTTTCCACTTTGGTTCTGACCTCATTTCATTCTCTGACTTTCAATCTGTCTTCCCTTGGCTTTGATCTCGTTCTGCTCCTGGCTTTTGATCTCCGTTCATTCTCTGACTATTCTATCAGTCTCGCCCCTGTATTCTGGTATCTCAGCTGACTACCTCTTCTGGTTCTGACCTTTGTCTGTTTCCTGACTCTGTATCTCGCTCTCCCCTTCATGTTTGGTCGTGTTTTGCTACTTTGTTCAACTATCCGATTGTTCAATAAAACCTTTTTAACTTTTAGCTCTGCACACGTCGGTATGGGTTTCCTAGTTCCTAGTACAGCTCTTAAAATTGTATTGCGTCTTACTTTGAGGGCTCAATGAACTTAATGAGCTGAAACTTGTAGTGGCTGTAAGAAAGAGATATTAGAGTGTTAGATCCTGGTACATTACCCTTGTGTAAATTTTGGATAAAAGCCTCTGGTGTAATTAAGGTATCACAACAATCAGCATCATCATGTTGAAATAGTGGTAGATGAGTGTCCTGTCAGTGTGACTCCATCAAAGTGACTGAATGACCCTACCCAGTGGCCAGAGGTACATATTCTGACATATAAAGATTCCTTATTAAATCACATGGTAGTGAATTTCCAACAGCTGTCACTGCTTCTGTGGTTAAAACACTTAATGTTACTATTTTGATTGTGTGTCCAACATGATACTAATGTCATTGCTAACATTTTATTAACCCTCAACAGGGAGTTTAAGCTAACTAGCCCCCTGCAGCAATAAGATCAACCACAACATGGTGTAATAACCTAATCATATTGGCTAACTTGACCCTGCTGTTACAGGTTAACATTTAATTAGCATTTTCTTTGGCTTTTCACTGTGTTCCATTTTGCCCTTTCAGTGCAACATTAACATTCACTACCTGTACCTGTGTCAACATTATACCTGTTGACTGTGTAAGAATGTAGCAATCTAATATAAATATCTATTATACAGTTTCCCACTTTCTGATGGCATTGTTTTTGGGAAAGTGTGTTTGAGGACATGACCTTATACTACCAAAGTGTGATGTTACTGACAGCAGTCAGGGACTTACTGAGAGCTCCACAACAGAGATATCATTGCCGTGTATTCTATGGTTTGACAGGGGGCCTCTTTAACAGGAAGCACACACACACACAATCTGAAATTTAAAGCCATAAAGTCTTAAAGATGTGACACTAGTATTTGCCATTTGTGTTAAGAAGGGTCATGTGAAAAAACACTTTTTAATCTGAAAACCACCTTCATTGCTTTTTGTGAGATGCCAGTCACATGTTTGAGGTTTGGCATGATAGTGTTATGAGGCTGAGCTGTAATTCTGGGTAGCAACTCCGTAACACAAGCTTAATGATTACACAATAGGCAAAACTGAAATGGTGTGTGAAAAGAAACCTGTCTGTAGTTTGGGTGTTTTAACTCTTATAGAAAGGTGTGATTCAAAACAGGATTCCTGTATAGGCCCTGTTGGGTCGAGGTGGTGAGGGATAAAGTGATATCCCTGTTTATCACATCATCCACAGACATGCTGGCCTGATATGCAAATTGCTGGGTGGTCAAATTGATAAGTAGTATTGTGGAGCATTTGAAGCAGAATTGCTCTTCACATAGCTCCAATAAACTGTTAAAAATCTGCATGAAGACTTGCGCAAGTGGGAAAGTACAAACCAGACAGTCAGTACAAACCTAACCTTCTGTCTCTAGATGTAGATACAGTGTGGGGCTTGGTGGGAGAGGTGCTGATATGCTGTGGTTCGAATAGGGTGTGAAGAAGAGCTAGCGGTATGTGACTCTATGCTTTTCACACCTGCAGTAGTATGTGTTCAGCCAAACAGTGCAGTATGCCTTTGTTATACCAGTGTAGCAGTAACACATTTCTCTATGCAAGGTTACCTTTACTGAAGACCTCTAAAAATGAAAACACAGACTGTGTAGTTATCTGTTGCATGGGCCTGCTTACAGCTCCAATACTGAAATACTCCAGCAAGCCTCTCATTAGAGAAACTCAAATAAACTCCCAAACTAGTGTAGCTTTGTCACTATAAAGGCGATTTGGGCCTTGTTGTGGAGCTGTTAAGCTCCAAGCGGCTCTCTCAGCTGTCACCCCTGGACTCTGGGACTTTCTGCATATTGGAGGGAGGTTGAACAGTTGGTGCTCTGTTGGAGTCAGAACAAGCTAGAATTAATCACATTAAAGACTGTGGAGGTGACTTTAGGAGATGCCCCTCAACACTACTCACCCTCACAATATCCAACAGCCCTGTGTTATTGTCAAGTTTCCAGGATCATTTCCATCAACTTTATCATCTAAAAGGCCCAGCAGAGGATGTACATTCTGCAGCAGTTAGGAAAGTTGGGTCTGCCACAGGAGCTGCTAAACCTGTTCTACACTGCAGCCACTGAATCAGTCCTGTGCACACCCATCACAGTCTGGTTTGGAGTGGCCACAGTACAGGATCTGGACAGAAAGCAAAAGAATTTAAAGACAGTTGCAAACCTCATAGGTGCTCCACTTCCCATCCTTCAGTACTGTTCAAGAATCAGGAAACAGGTGGGGAAAATCATCACAGATCTGTCTCACCCTGGACACAACATATTCCAACTCCTCCCATCTGGCAGGCACTACAGGACCCTGTACACCAAGACAACCAGACACAGGAACAGCTTCTTTCCTCACGCCATCACAACAAAATAAACAGCTGACCAGTAACATCGTCTGGACCATAGTTACTCCATAGTTTTCGCTGGTTTTACTCACATGGCAGATTATACACTACAGTTTATTCACCATACATGTATACTAATGCTGTTGCACTACTTCAACACTACTGCCTTTACTTTTACATTTACGTTAAGTTTGTAAATAGTTTGTAAACTGTATATTATTTGTCCATATATACAGTGGGGTGCGAAAGTTTGGGCAGCGTTGTTAATTTTCCTGATTTACCTTTATAAAGCATTTTGGATAAAAAAAATTGCGTTAAATATATCATATAGGGGACAAACACAGTGATATTTTAGAAGTGAAATGAAGTTTATATGATTTACAGAAAGTGTGCAATAATTGGTTAAACAAAAGTAGGCATGTACATAAATTTGGGCACCGTTGTCATTTTATTAATTTCAAAACCTTTAGAACTAATTATTGGAACTCAAAATTGGTTTGGTAAGTTCAGTGACCCTTGACCTCCATACAGAGATGACTCAAATTATGAGAAAGGGTATTTAAGGGGGGCAATTGTAAGTTTTTCTCCTCTTTGCATCTTTTCTGAAGAGTCGCAGCATGGGAGTCTCAAAACAACTTTCAAATGACCTGAAAACAAAGACTGTTCACCGTCATGGTTTAGGGGAAGGATACAGAAAGCTATCTCATAGATTTCAGCTTTCAGTCTCCACTGTGAGAAACATTGTGAGAAAATGGAAGACCACAGGCACAGTTAAAGTCAAGGCACGAAGTGGCAGACCAAGAAAAATCTCAAATAAACAGAAGCGAAGGATGTTGAGAACAGTCAGAGTCAACCCACAGACCAGCACCAAAGACCTACAACATGATCTTGCTGCTGATGGAGTCACTGTGCATCGTTCAACTATTCGGCGCACTTTACACAAGGAGATACTGTATGGGAGAGTGATGCAGAGGAAGCCTTTTCTCCGCCCACATCACAAACAGAGTCGCTTGAGGTATGCTAAAGCACATTTGGACAAGCCAGCTTTATTTTGGAATTTTGGTCTTTTTTATTTGGAAAAAGAACACAGCACTCCAAGAAAAACACCTGCTACCTACAGTAAAATTTGGTGGTGGTTTCATCATGCTGTGGGGCTGTGTGGCCAGTACAGGGACTGGGAATCTTGTTAAAGTTGAGGGACGCATGGATTCCAATCTATATTAGCAGATTCTGGAGACCAATGTCCAGGAATCAGTGACAAAGCTGAAGCTGCACTGGGGCTGAATCTTCAAACAAGACAACGACCTTAAACACCGCTCAAAATCTACTAATGCATTCATGCAGAGGAACAAGTACAACATTCTGGAATGGCCATCTCAGTCCCCAGACCTAAATATTATTGAAAATCTGTGGTGTCACATAAAGAGAGCTGTCCATGCTCGGAAACCATCAAACCTGAATGAACTAGAGATGTTTTGTAAAGAAGAATGGTCTAAAATACCTTCAGCCACAATCCAGACTCTCATTAGAAGCTATAGGAAGCATTTAGAGGCTGTTATTTCTACGCAAGGAGGATCTACTAAAGGTTTTTTTTTTGGTGCCCAAATTTATGCACCTACCTACTTTTGTTTAGACAATTATTGCACACTTTCTGTAAATCATAAAAACTTCATTTCACTTCTCAAATATCACTGTGTTTGTCCCCTATATGATATATTTAACTTAATTTTTTTATCCAAACAATTAATGCTTTATAAAGGTAAATCAGGAAAATGTATGTATTTAATTTTTTTTGCATGGAAATTTCTTGATCTTTGTGGGTTTTTTTGTGCCATATTGAATATCATCTGGGCTTTTGAATTTTTGAAACTTCTGCTTTGTTTTTAGAAACATCTGGGCGTTACACCTGTTTGGTTTTATGTTTTGGCAGTTTTTGTGTTTTTGAAAAAGTCCTTCCTGAATGGATCCTATCCCTGTGTCTGAGCACCCCTCATTACAGCAAGGCTTTTCATCAAGACAAAAATAATCTTTCTAGAATTACAGAGAAGGTGGGAACATTAGAAGCTGATTAAAAAGACTAAAACTGGAATTATCTAGTTTATTGACTTCTGCAACTAAAAGTTGTACAGCTCTCCAGCCACGTATTTATTAAAAGTCTGTTGCTTTACAAACCAAAAACTGGGTGATCTTGTTTTAAAAACCCTCTTCATAAACAGTTATTACATAGAGACCATTCTAAAAATCGAATCATTCCATCAGTATATGTACTAACTGCTAATAGGTCTATATGAGATCATTATATTTCATATCGGTGTGTTGTGTACAGACTTTAATGAAGCTGGTTGTGATGTCATTTATTGACACTCCCTTTTCAGCAGCCTCAGAGCTCTACATAAAATCTACGTACAAAAATCTACACAAATCAAAATGTCATACGAGAACTAAGTCAAGACTGACTGACTTCAGCACGAATAATGATCATTTATACATATTAAAATTTTGCTTCTTCTTAGTGAAGAAAGAAATCATTTGTCAATGACAGCCTAACCCCAGAAGATGTTCAGTATGCTAGTAAGTAGATCTGCCAATCATTACATGGGTTGAAATTGCATAGAGTCCGATCAGTTGTCGACAGGCAGTATCAGTGTTAGCTCACCTCATGATGTTGTGAACTCAGGTAATTCTCAGGTATTACTACATATTACTGCTTTTTGGTGTGTTTATGATGTAGAATTTGCTGAAAAGTGTTGTAGCTTAGGAGATATTAGTTTGCATGAATCTTTATAAGCTGTACAACATGGATGTCCAATCTTATGTGTAAGGGGTCAGCACATAACAAAATGCATTTTGAATCTGATTTAGCAGCTTAACCACTGACTCTGTCTCCAACGGAGAGAGGGAGGATGCTGGTCTACTCATGCATGCCAGAGAGAAAGAGACGTAATACTTTTTAAAAAGCGGGTGCTCTGCACCTTTGGCCTGTCCAACTGCCGCTCCAGGTCACTACACTGCCCCCAGAAGCTTGTGCAGTTGGCAACATGCATGTTGAGTACAATACGCACTTAAGCACTTTCTGTGTCAACCTAATGTGTCCTATATCATTCTAGCATAGCGTGAATTTGAATCCAACAGAGCTCATGACCTTTATCTTACCTAGCAAACTGAAGCCCGTTTCTGATAAGCCTGCCTAATAAGTAGTTTTCTTTACATCAAGACAACTGTTCAGTCCTAATCATGTAAATTCACATTGTATGTGTTTAAATCCTCCTGTTATCAGTATTGTTATTTCATAGCTATGAGTTCTACTTCATCAAGTGTCCATGCAGTCTCTGATCACAGTCATTCACCATCACATACAGTCAATATTTTCCGAATATATGTTTCTCCCACAAAATTGATGATTCACTGATATCTTTCCAGGCTTTACTAATGCATTGGACAGTTCTTTATCCAGTTCCAGTCATTTCAGCTTCTCTTTAGTAGTTATGTGTTTGATGCAGACAGAAATTTAACCCCTCGTATACACAGTGACAGTAAACTATCTTTTCTGCGATCACAGGATCCACCTACCCATGTGACTGGTTAAGGAATGAGAAGCTACTCGCTGCAGCAGTTAGGGTTAAGTCTTCCGGTGGTGTTGTAAACAATGGCTGTGACTACTTCCTGTGCCTAAATACACCAGTAACTCAACCCAACAGGCTCAGCAGAGTTTCCACCCCAACCAGTTTAAACATGTTCAGCTTCAGCCGAAAGGCTCATCATGTCTAACCTACAATGAGGCAAGTGAGCAAAAGTTAAACTGAACCAGAGTAAAGGCCAGATCTACTTAAAGATCATGTCAGAGATAAACATGAAAACCCTGGCGTATGTACCATCCTGGATATTGTTATCTGCTAGTTTCTATAGACTGTTACTTTAGAGCTGGGATGTGGTGTAGAATCTGACATGGTACATGATATAGTGAAGCGTGTTGTCAGTTATAGTGAAAGTGAGACACGCTGCTTGTTTAAAAAGTTTCCACTCCTCTCTTAGATGGTTTTATTTATTTATTTCTTCCTCCACACGAGATTCTTTCATCTTTGCTGTTTTAGTCTCTTTGATGTGGTTGGAAGTTTCAACAGTCCAGCCTCTACCACACTGTGTCCGTTCCATCACAACTCTAGGTACTGCTAAATATACCCTCAAACATGGAATATACTTCACAGGTTACAGAAGTCTTTGTACAATGACTGATGAGGGCAGAGTTTAATCCTCATTAGCTAGAGGTCCCACGGTGATTCTGTTATCTGTTATAAAGGCCTATAGCTTTTATACTATGAGGGATAATTTGGTATATCATGCACCCTATTGTCTCTACTCATATCGCGTCTCATTTGTTAATGAAATTAGATCTGGGTTGAATGGCCTTTCTTGGACATCCTTTCCTGTAGATACACATACTTGGGAAAACAGCATGAAGGCATTGTTGATAGTGTTGGTGGTGATTATGCTGTAAAATGTAAACATATGTTCTTCAGAAAACGCATCATATCCAACACACCAATTTAATAGACTTGTCTTAATTAGCTGCCTTTCCACACGCTGTCTGACTAGTCTAGTACGGTACATAGTTTCCGATTGGCAGAGTTTCACCACGAGGATACAAGAACTCCAATTCTCTTCCTTTTCTGATTCTGCCGGTGCGTCTCCCCATCCACATGCATCATTTCTTTCTGGCTCTTTCTGACTATTTGCTAGTGATTATGAAGAGACTCCCAGCCTTTACAAAAGAAGATGCACTTCCAAGCACATAGAGGAGTCATCCTTTCCAGAGTGAGCAAAGGTGGCCAGAGTGTGAATGGGCTTCTTCTCTGTCTCAAGAAGTGATTAAAAGGTCACATTGTCTTTTCATGGGTGCATGACCTTACTCAGTAAGATGATGGTTACTTCTACTTACTGACACTCTAGCCTGCTGCCTCTTGCTCTGCTAGCATTCATGTCCTTAACCAAGGTGTACGAGTTCAAAAGTATTTATACCGACTCTTATATACAAGTTTTAAATTTTGTCTCTGGTTATGTGGATCAGCCAGATTCTCCCTCTATGTCCTCAGTCATTCCTGCACCTGGAGGGACCTTACTATAGAGCCTCCTGAAATACATTATAATCATATGTAAAATAATGTGCTGATAATGTACAGTGCACTGGACGAGAGTACAGTAGAAAGCTAAAATGCGCCATTACAGTTTGTTTATACTGTCCTTTAATATTCTAATCTGCCATTTATATTTATGTATTCATCAAAACATTAGTAAAGGCAACTTATGTGTGAACTTAAAAGACTAAGTTCCTTGTTTGTTACTCTTGAATGTTTTGACCACGCGAGTTCCGCACCCAGTCAAAGGCTTTGAGTAATGATGTCTGTTTTCGTGCTTATTGATGTGCATGGTTGGACTCTAGTTCAACCTCCTGTTGTGCAAGCCAATCAGCTTTCAGCACCGACCTATAAAGCTGCTTTACAACAGTTTTAGGTTCAGATGCTGTTCTTAAAACTGGAAGTAGCTGTAAAACTATTATCTTCAGAAGCTGTAAGTGCTTATAGAATGTTACTTTATTGAGTGATGTGTGATTGGAAATGTATTTTAATGAGATTATATGTTCAGTAGGTAGTGCTTTACAATGTGTTTGTAACTAAATCGTTTGGTAACACTTTTTAGAATACAACTTTGTGGTGAATTTAATAAGTTCTGTTATACCTTCATTTCAGATAATCTGTGAATAATTCCAGAAGTCATGGATAATCTACAGGGAAATATAAAATTAAAAATATAAAATATATATATGTGATATAATATAAAATATATATGCAGATATTGTTCTGTTCCAGTAACACTGGATTGCAGTTGGATTTTGGCTTGATAGTTTAGATATATTATTTAATAATCATTTCCTGAAAGGTTTTTAAATGAACTGAACACCGGTTTGTTTGGGTTTCAGGAGATTCCTTAATTGAAGAGTTTAGCAATGATGCTATTTTGTCTACTCCTTTTACTCTTAACAGCATCAGGTACAGTTTCATTTGCTTTCCATTACATTTTCTTTCTTGTTGTAAAATATATTAGATGTATTTCTAAAATACAGTTTTCATGAATATTTTAACGGCACCCTTTATTTACTTGTTTATTATTTATTTATTTATTTATTTATTTATTTATTAGGTGGCACCTCAAAGGTAGACATAGTCTCTGTCAGGGGACTGAAGTATATTCAGGACGGGGCGACTATTAGTCTGAATTGCTCTTTTTCGTCCTCTGAAGCATCAACGGCTGCATGGTTCAAACAGACTCCAGGAGAGAAGCCTCTTCTCATCGTCTCTGCTTATCATTCTACAGCAGCTGTTTTTCATAACGGCTTTGAGAAGAGCAGACGCTTTAATGTGTTAAAAGACAGAAACACGTTTATTCTGAACATCTCAAACGCAGAACCGTCTGATTCAGCTACATACTACTGTTCTGTTGCCTATTATACAGATATTGCACTAGCAGACTGGACAGTCTTAGTCCTCAAAGGTAGGTGCTACTAAATTACAGCACTATATGTAAATCTCTCTTTCTCTCTCTCTCTCTCTCTCCTTATTTCTCTAGAGAGTCATGAAACTACTTATACCTTGCCTCACCCAACAACATAGAAAACATTTTTTTCTTTTGTTTAGAAACTCCATCAAGTCACTTTGCAATTCTCCAACATCCTGTATCAGATCCTGTTGAACTGGGAGGCGATACAACTTTGCAGTGTTCAGTACTCACAGATACGTCTGCAGGAGAACACAGTGTGTACTGGTTCAGACACGGATCAGGAGAATCTCATCCAGGAATCATTTACACTCATGGAAACAGGAGTGATCAGTGTAAGAGCAGCTCTGAGACTGATTCTTCTACACAGAGCTGTGTCTACAAACTCCCCAAGAGGAACCTCAGCCTCTCTGATGCTGGAACTTACTACTGTGCTGTGCTCATGTGTGGAGAGATCATCTTAGGGAACGGAACTAAACTGGACTTTGTAGGTAAGATCAGATCCTTTAAAGGAAAATGAATAACATTAAACTCTAACGGGGAACTCCTTCACATCAAATATGTGGTATATTATTAAAGCGTATTAAATCTGCTTATTACAGAGAACAGTGGTTTGAGACCAACCATCATTGCAGTAGCAGCATCAAGCATCATATCCATGTGTGTGATTATATTTATATTCTGTAAAGCTCACATATGCCATCATAAAGGTAGGTTTTAGTTGTTGAGTTGGTAAAATTGTCTTTAATAATTCCTGCAAATAATGCAGTGATGTAATACATTTATCTGATTTACTCTTTTTGCTGAAGATGCTGCTGAAGGTCGTACGGTTAGCCAGGTATTTATTTCACTCTCTCATACACTTTCTGTTAAACTGAAGCTACAGAGCCTTGCTCTTTGCTGAACTGTTTAGTAGTGAAATCTATTAACTACAGGCTGTTTCTGCAGGCTGTAGGCGATGAAGCTTTGTACATGGCAGCAGGGAGTTTCGACAGTAAACCATCATCCCCCAGAGACGACAGAAATTGTACAACATTTAAATGACGTGTTTTTAAAGACTCTGAAACATATTCCCAGATCATATATTACCAACAAAACTGAAAAAATCATGCAAGCTTAAAAAGCCCTCAGCTCTTTGTTACTCTTGGATGTTTACTGGCTGGTGTTTTAGTGGATTCTGTGATTGTGATTTTAAAATGATTTCTGTTCCAGAATGTTTTCATTTACTGAAAAAAGAATGCACATTAAAACTGGATACCATCTCAACCGAAGTTCTTTTTTATTTATTACTGTGTGTGTGTGTGTGTGTTGTGTGTGTTGCGCGCAAAGGGGTATCAAACGACCAAAATCTCCCCACCTGTAAATTCCCGTGATCCTCCTACTGACTTGCACAACGGATCATCTGGCAGCAACACAGGGCGCCATTTAATACAAAATGATCCACACAGAAAAACCCTGATTACATAATCAAAAAGTAGGTCAGTGTTTAGGGTTTAAGCACAAGTCCGATTCCAAGTCCAAGTCAGTAAAGGTAAGTCTAAGTCAAGTCGCAAGTCTTTGAAAGTACAGAGCAGAGACCCTGAACTCTTCATGTGATTAGAATCCAGACTATAACTGGCCGTAAAACTGGCTCCGGTTAGTCAGACTGAATCTGATTGCTATGTGAGATGGAATATGTAAATCCAGTCATTACCAAATGTTGATCTGTTCAGCTTCTGTTATCTGCAGTTTGCTTTGCACAGTAGTCTCTTTTCTCTATTTCATTTGTACTGGTCTCCATGTGTGTCCTCCTGTACTAGAAGGGGTTTTGGTAGGCCAGTAGCCAGTGTCTTGGAGAAATAGAAAAACTTGTACTGTTATAACATGTGTCTAAAATGCATCTCGGACCACCTCCTGAAGTGATTTGAGTGATTGGACGTGTACTTGTTTTATAGTGTATTAAATGCATTTTCATTCGCATTGTTATTTCGCTTGGTTAATTCGTATCTAATTCTGGAGCTGTGTTACAGAAACATCCTGGATCCTGGTCCTGCATTTTTACAATCTTTATTTATACACAGATCATATATTACTTGTTCCTCCCACCTTGTGTACTTCATGCCTCATTCATCAACCCATGCTGTAAGCGTTCTGGTGGGGACACCTGCAGCTAGCAGAGAGCAGCGGCGTCAGCCCAAGGCAACTACAGTCCGGAAATCCAGCCCCCAGAATGCCTGGGGCTGATCACCCAACAAGCTATACCTGATACGCCGGCCATATAAGCCATAAGACATCATGAGCAACTGCTGCAGCAGGTCATGCAGCAGTTGACCCAGCTCACCCAAGGCTGCAGCACCCCACCCGTCAGCTACCACTACTGCTTCCCCTACTCCACAGTCAGGGCCTCAGGGAGCACTATTTACCGAAACAACCCCATGGCCCGGGGTGAGTGAACCCCAACTCTCTCACCCTGAAAAGTTTGGTGGGGATCTGGAGCACTGCAGATGGTTCCTGCTGAGTGTTTGTTGGTCTTTGAACAACAGTACTTTCGTTTCGAACTGAGAGGGCTATGGTGGCTTACATAATGGCCCTGCTCACTGGCAGGGTGCTGAGCTGGGCAACTTCCATCTGGAAACAAGGATCTGACAGCTGTTCGTTGGTGGCTCAGTTCTCTGAAGCCATGCATCAGGCCTTCCTCAAGATGGAATGAGGAGGCACTTATGGCCTTATTCAAACAGAGCTTGAATGAACTTTAAAGATGAGTTGGCCACTTGGGACCTGCCACCCACCCTAGAGAAATTGTATGACATGACTTTTGCCATAGACTGCATCAGAAGTGGGCCTGAGTTCCCCCAAGGGTTAGAAAACTCACGTGGCAAGGTCTGTGATGGACTGCACCCAACCTCCGATCCTGCGGGTGGGCCCCCATGTGGAGACCTTGGTGTTGTACATAATCTGCATTGCCCATCTCCAACTTGTACTGGGGTCCCCATGGTTGGTACAACGCAACCCACACCCTGATTTGGCCAAGTCGATAGTGACCTGGGGTCAGCAGTTTCAGGGGGTGTGCTTAAACCAGCAGTCCTCTCGCCGCTCTGAATGGTCCAAAGCACTACCGCTGGACCCCGACCTCTTGGAGGATGCCGCGGAGTACCACGACCTCAGAGCAGTCTTTAGCGGAGACAGTGCTCATGTGCTACCTCCTCACAGGGAGTATGACTGTGCCATCAACCTCCTGCCTGGGACAACCAGTCCCTGAGGCAGGTTCTTCACCCTGTCCGCCCCAGAGAAGGTGGCAATGGAGGAGTACATTCGGGCAGTGCTGGCTAAAGGGTTAATTTAGCCCTCAACTTCTCTGGCACAGGCAGTGTTCTTCTTTGTGGGGAAAAAAGCACAGGACACTCTGCCCCTGCATTGATTATCTGGGCTTTAATGCTATCACATGAAGGACCGCTATCACAGTGAATGTCCAGTGTGTTCTCCAGTTACTGCTGGAGAGTCACCTGTATGTGAAATGTTGGATTTTCATGTGCCCATGGTTTCCTTTTTGGGATTTATCATCTCCAATGGAACCCTGAGGAAAGCCCTGGACCATTATGCCTAGCCACACCTTCAAGATCCGCGTGGTCCGGGATGGGCCCTGTCCATCCTCCCTAAAAGCAGTCCCACGATTCTTGAGGGATGTGATCTGAACGCAATTTGTACGGCGGTGCAGGAGGTTGTGATCTGAACGCAATTTGCCTGGGCTCAAGGCCCGTGCAGCCCTAGTAGCCACCTTGTGAGCACACAAGTGTGCAATGGAATTGCAGAAGACAGGGGACTCCCACCTACTGTCAGGGGCAGTAGGTCTGGCTTTCCGCCAAAGATGTCCTGCTGCGCAGAGTCTCGCGGAAGCTGGAAGCAAATGTGATAAACTGCCTGGTGCTTCTTATTTAAGCTTCTGTTCCACTTTAAATAGTGCACCCCTACATGTGTCTGAACCTAACTGCTACATCACTTAAAGTAGAACAGGAAATAAGAAGCTAACTTCAGCTTTATATAATATCTGTTATATACAGAGGTTTTTCAGAGATACCTGTGCATCTTTCAACAAGACATTGCAATACCCCATTCTTCATATTACAAGGACATGGATGCAGAAGAGGGTGGTGGTGCTGAACTTGCCTGCCTGTAGTCCTACCCTGTCCCCAGTACAGAATTTATTATCTCATACATCACAGATTTGATTATTCTGGCTCATGTTTATGGCTGTTTTTATTCCGGAGATAATAACAGGCCTTGGCCTGTCTTAGACTTGAAACTTATTAATCTAAAAGCAAAGTCCCAAAACTCTTCATCAGTTAGAGGCATGAACTGCAGAGGAATACTTAAAACTTGGTTTATGACCTGGATAAGCCTGCTCACCATGTGAAGTACCAGAACCAGCAGGCAGTGGCATGACATTTCAGAACTGTTCCCCAGAAGTTCCCCAGAGAACCAGAAGACCGATGTCTCAGATGACAACAACAATGACATAAAGGTTTATGATGTTACAGCCGGGTTTCAGTGTTTTCACTGTACAGCTTACAGTGTGATCCTGACCCTGTTAAATATAATCCATTACGTTGTAGAAAGAATGGGAAGCTATGGAAACTGATACAGCTCACTCCATTCTTACACTCATGTCTATATTAATGATGTTACTCAGTGGAAATCTATTAGTTCTATTGTTTAATTGTTTGCTTGTAAGAGACTGAACCAGCTGTAGAGGCAAACTGTAAGAAAGTTCCAAGTGATTTACATACTGAGCTGTAATTTATACCCCTGCATGTGATTGGTTTGAGGCCCTGTTCAACTTCCTGTTATAGGAGCCAATCAGCTTTAAGCACAGAATTATAAAACTGCTGTTGTGGTAGCTTTAGGTGCAGAGTAATGCACAGATATCAGCTCCAGCTCAAGTGTATCACAGTCCTTCAAACACTGTAAGTTAATTATGGAATTAATTTTGATGCAGTAATACTGTATTGTAACTGTACTGTAGTTTATATGTATATAGTTTATTAATCATTTACTGACGTGTTTATAATGTAACTGAGTAGTGTTTTGTAGGAGGAGCATTACTGGAACAGTCTGGCAATGATTCAAATGTGTCTACTTTTGCTGTCAGCAGCATTAGGTACTGTTTCATTTCATATCTCATTCATTTTATATGAATTCTGCCTATAAATCACTTACATACTGTATTTGTACTACACAGTTATACATATTTAAACAGTAACATTTATTTATTTATTTATTTATTTATTAGGTGGCACCTCAAAGGTAGACATAGTCTCTGTCAGGGGACTGAAGTATATTCAGGACGGGGCGACTATTAGTCTGAATTGCTCTTTTTCGTCCCCTGGAGCATCAACAGCTGCATGGTTCAAACAGATTCCAGGAGAGAAGCCTCTTCTCATCGTCTCTGCTTATCATTCTACAGCAGCTGTTTTTCATAACGGCTTTGAGAAGAGCAGACGCTTTAATGTGTTAAAAGACAGAAACACGTTTATTCTGAACATCTCAAACGCAGAACCGTCTGATTCAGCTACATACTACTGTTCTGTTGCCTATTATACAGATATTGCACTAGCAGACTGGACAGTCTTAGTTCTCAAAGGTAGGTGCTACTTAATTACAGCACTGTACTGTATGTGGACTGTGCAGTTTCAACACCACCTGTACTGGAGACTGTTTGCCAGTTAATGTCGCTACACTACATCTCTCTATCTCTATACAACATCTTTTCCTCTCTTTAGGTTCACCTACACGTCTCTCTGCTGTTCTCCAACATCCTGTATCAGATCCTGTTGAACTGGGAGGCGATACAACTTTGCAGTGTTCAGTACTCACAGATACGTCTGCAGGAGAACACAGTGTGTACTGGTTCAGACACGGATCAGGAGAATCCCATCCAGGAATCATTTACACTCATGGAAACAGGAGTGATCAGTGTAAGAGCAGCTCTGAGACTGATTCTTCTACACAGAGCTGTGTCTACAAACTCCCCAAGAGGAACCTCAGCCTCTCTGATGCTGGAACTTACTACTGTGCTGTGCTCATGTGTGGAGAGATCATCTTTGGGAACGGAACTAAACTGGACTTTGTAGGTAAGATTAAATAGTGTGTAACTTGTATGATCTGCTCAGGTGCTCAGTTTTTACTTTAATATATAAAACAATAGTTACTTCCTCCACTGATAGTGCAAGAGACACTTGATGTAGATTTACACAGAGATGTGAGGAAAGAAATTATCCCTCTTCTGCTGAGTTTAGAGATAAAGTCTCTATGTTCATTCATTTGTTTGGGATTCCAAATAAAGCAAAGTAATAAATGACCTTCAGTGTTTGTGTTTATCTGTTTAGTATTTCATTCTTAATATTTTACATATATATTATATAAATTATATATACTTATATTACTATTTTATATATTACTTATATATTGAACAAAGTGTTCTGTTATTAAAGTCTACTTTCTTGATTATTATAGAGAACAGTGTTATGGTCCCAGTCATTCTTGGTTTAGCAGCATCAACCATCATATCTATTGCTGTGGCTTTACTAGTGTGTAGAAAATTACACAGCAGAGACCATAAAGGTAAGTGTAATCTATCTTATATATTTATTTAGACTGATATTATTGTTTATTTCCTTGTTCATTTATTTTTATCGTCAGATAATTATTAATGTAATTTGTTTGAATAATATATGTGTTATTTGTTGAAGTTGCTGATGAAGGTCATTCAGTCCAAGCAAACCAGGTGATTAGTTCTTTTGGCTAAATCTTCAATAACAGTTTGTCATACTGATAACTTACTAAACATGAATTTTACATTAACGTCATAACAGTTACAGAGTGTTTATAAGTAATACATCTCAACATTATAATGAGTTTTACCTAGAAATACATTTCTGCTAAACTCTCATCTTGCTCAGTGAGTTAACACTGTTTCTTTCTACAGGGTTCAGGTGACGAAGCTTTGAACTATGCAGCGCTGAGTTTCAACAATAAACCATCCTCCTCCAGAGGCACCAGGAGACCACAGAAGCTTAAAGACACTGAGGTGTACTCACAGATCAAATACCCCCAGTAAAGCTCATCTACCCTAATCTACCCTCTTACGGTCAATGTAATGTTATTTGATAGAGACCTGCCACATACTGTATCACTACTGTAAAACAGCATCATTAAAGAAGATACGCTGTGTTAGACACGACTGAGCTAACCTTGTGTGTGTGTGTGTGTGTGTGTGTGTGTGTGTGTGTGTGCGCGTGCAAGTGTGTGCGCGTGGGTGGAGATGATTGAACAACTGCTAAGCCTTAAGGCTACATGTAAGCTGATAGACTCACTGCCTCTACTTTGACTCTGGTAGCTATTAGCAGAGGCAGCTGGCATTTAGGCTTTTTCAGTGCAATTACAATTAGTTTGGGTTTTGGGTTTGGGTTTGGGTTTTTCATGGTCATTTAACAATGACCATCAGACACATACTTGAAAAAGAAAGACAAATGTATATATCTGCTACCATTTCTGTTATGTAGTAGTGAAAACAACAGAATAAAATTATTATTAATTATTATTATTAAGATCTAGAAGTTACCACAGAAAAATACACCGGGTGCATGAGGTTTTGAAGAACTCAAGGCTCAGGAACAGGGGAAACACTCTGAAACAATTAAAAAAAAAAAAACACAAAGATTTTCAAAGGTACCAGAGAGCAAGAGGGAACTCAGAATAATAAAACAAAGACTAGCATGAAAGACAGTCAGCAGTTCGGCGGTTAATGCTCCACAAACACCTAGGGAATGGAAAGACTTTTAAAAGGGAGGAGTAAGGAGCTAGGATATGGAGCAGGTTTATATATATATTCAGATATTCTTTAAAATCCTATATAACCCACTAAGGTTTCTATACTGGGACTGCAGTCCTATAACCTTTCAACTTATAAAACTTTATAATACAAAAATGAGAATATAATAAAATGAAATAAATAATGTAATTAAATAATATAATTCTAATACCAAAATATCAGTACATGTATATTAACAGATGATGTACTCTGAGGTGAGTGATAGGACAGTGGCTATTAAAGGGCCAATCAGTTTTGTATTATGGCCGCTGCCCCTGTGCACCACCTCTCCACTGGCTACAAATTGCGTTTGGTTACAAAGAGATATTTTTGATATACCCTGTGACGTTTTCATGTAAGTGATACCTTGTAAGACTTTTGTAGTCACAGATCAGTAACAAGATGATTTACAACCTATTTTAAAGTATAAACAGTAATAAATAAAACTAAACATTAAAATGTACTTGATATTAAATGTTGTGTATTTTCAATGTAAAACATCCGTAAACAGGTTTCAGTTAATGGTAAACTCAGTTAGTCACAGGAACTATTCACAGCTGTAACATTTAATGTCTTACTCTTCATCTATTAACCCCATTTTATTTAGAAAATGTAATTCATTAATTATGAGTCGTACTACATAACAACACAACCTTGTGAACTATAACTACTACTGTGAAAGCTAAAGGTATGTGGGGGGTGAGAAAGGTGTGTCTGTTAAAGTTCTGTTTAAGCGTCAGTTTTTGATGTGGTTGGAAGTTTCAGCAGTCCAGCCTATACTGCAGTGTGTACTCTCTAGGCTGTGGTAAAGCAACTGGTTAATCATGGTGTAAGAAGAGCACTTACACCTCGAGCTGAAAAACAGAAAGTAGAGAAGATGTGCAGAACATGCTTAAAGACTGTAGTGAAGAGAGGTGAGGAGGCAGAATGCAAGTGCAAGTACATTTAATGAGCACCAATAGAACTGAAAACAGAAAACTAGAAAACGAAGGTCCTAAAAATGAAAGAAAAGACTACCAAGAACAAGCAAACCAGAAACAGACAGAGCAACAGAAAAACCAACACCAACACAAAACACCAAGCAAACACAAAGAGAACAACCAGCAGGGACTAACAGGGAATACCTGAGAAGGGGTGGAGCCAAAGACTGGGACCAGCTGAGAGGTGTGAAAAGAGGGCTGAGACAAGAAGGAGCTAGAAACCAAAACAAACAGAACCAGGTGGCCCAGGACAACAAAGGCACATGGACGTGACAGGAGAGAAACAGAGTCAACCAGAGACAATCAGGGGCAGGACTAAACGGGATGTTACAGAGAGAGCTGGAAGTTTCCTTTATGGTGTATCTATGAAGAAGTAGTGTGTTCAGGAACAGACCCTGTACTGAGAATGCTGAGAATGCTATATGGGATTTAATGTGTATATGATTAGATCCTCAAAACAAGCATCCAGTCATCAGCAGCACACAAATGTTGATAAAAGTTACTAATGGCAGAGAGATTCTGCAGGGCCTGCATGTAGTTACATTAATGTGTTGCTGTATGTTCCCTCACTGGTCTTTATTCTGTTCTGTTAGTTTAGTCTTTATCATTAGGAAACGTCTTAAACCTGTAACTGGAATACAGTTATTTTTAAATACAGTCAGTTCATGTGATGTGACTGAATTGGATAATTGATTTGGTTGTATGTACTTGTTTTCCTCTCAGCAGCACTCGGTACAGTTTAAGCTTCTTCTTTATTACATACTACATCTTCCATCCTCCATCTTTCAGGTGGAGCCTAGAAGATCAACATTTAGAATGGGGAGAATATATATCTGACTTGCTTTTTCTCCTCTACTGATGCATCAGCGACTGCATGGTTCAAACAGACTCCAGGAGAAAAGCCTCTTCTCATTGCCTCTGCTTTTCGTGCTGCAACAGTCACATACCATAACAGCTTTAATGAGAGGGGGCTACGTCTATTGTGTAGCAATGTTAAGAAACAGTGGTTCTCCATATCAGACATTTAAAAACATTTTTTTTATATTTCTAAAGCACTGATTTCCAGGCTTTGTATATCACACTCACAGACACATTCAGATTAAAATATGAAGATTATCTTTCAGAAAGGAGTGTGCTGGAACCAACCCTTGTTGTTTTAGTGGTGTCGAACATCATATCCCTCGCTGTGGTTTTATTACAGTGTAGAAAACACAACAGTCATCATAAAGGTAGGTTTTACACCTGAAACTGATGTTAAGTATTAAGTATCTAACGCTAGTGTAGGTGTGTAGTGCACAGTAATAGTGTGTTACTGCATGTTTGAATGATTTACTTGTTGTATGTTGAAGATGCTGCTAAAGGTCACACAGTTCATGCGTATCAGGTAATTCACTCACTGTTATAAAGCTCTTCTGATAAACTCAGACTATAGAGCGTCTCATTATGTGCAGCTAGTCAGCAGTGAAACTGAACTACAGTGTATTAAATACAGTCTCTTTCTGCAGGCTGTGTGTGATGAAGCTGTGAACTTTGCAGTGAAGAGTTACAGCAATGAACCGCAGCAGATGATTGTAGATGATTACTTGAAGGTCATATATCACCAACAAAACTGAATTTATAAAGCTTACTAAACTCTCACCCTGTACCATACTGCTGTAATGTGCACTTATACATGGTGGAATAAAGCCTTGTTCAATATACTATTATTATGTTGCATTAGCAAGTTATTATTATTACAGAGACAATAAAGATAAAGAACACTAAGACACTAATAATATGTTAAGTTGTTTTTGTTGGCACTTCACATTGTGAACACAATAACAGCTTTATTAAGTAAATAAATTAAAATAGAATTTATACATAGGTGGAGTAATTGTAGCCTTTGTTCAATATACTCTCTTTGTGTGTGTGTGTATGCTCATGTGTGAATGTGAGCAAGCCAAGTGGGTCTGTGTGTGGGATGCATGCAGTGACAGACACTAGATAAAGATCAAAGAACAGAGGTCAGGCAAACCAGATCAAAGAAAAAACAGCCGAAAACTAGAGGAGACAGGAGCAGCGTCGAGAGTCAGAGAGAAAATAGCAACCAGGCAGACTAGTACAAAGGGAAGATTCAGACGGCATGGTAAAGAGGGAAATCAGGTCACAGAGAGTCAGAACAGAGTTAGGAAATGCTCAGAACTGCAACAGTAAGGTAGGCAAAGCTTCGCGAGGGAGTGTGTGGGGGTGTGTGGCTTAAATAATACTGATGACAGCTGGAGTAGTGGAGTGTGAGCATGTGGGCGTGATGTCATTCAACTGTGAGTTCAGAGTAGTGGCCGGGCCCGGCAGACCTGCAGACGTGACACTGAGAGAATGTGGGGTTTAACAATATGACTGTAGAAGTAAACTAGATTCTCAGATTCCCTTTGTCCATCTAGCGTCCACTGAAAGGATCACCAAAGGCATCTGAAGCAATCTGTGTATAGGACCACCTTCTAATTTGGTGACCTTCTTAGGGAAGTTGATGAGTTGTAGCAAATCGGTGTCACAAACAAGCTTTTGTAGAAGACAGCAGAGGTAACTGGTGCTTCCTCCAACAGAATCACTGTACAGGAGTAAATATAGAATTTGAGTAGATTAATTTGGATTAAGAATGGATGTTTTGCAGCCTAATCAAGGCACCTAGAGGCTAGGATGTTCAATTTCTCATCTGTGTAACACAATTTTCCAGTTCCCAGAGTGCACAGCTCGATGACATCACACACACATCTTCGCGCCCCGCCAATTCCCGGTCTAGTTCGCTGGACTACTGACTGCTGTCAGCACTGTTTATAAACCACACATAAACACATACACTTCGCAAAGTTCCGAGGTGTTAAGTATGCCCTGGTATTCCCCTCGTACATTGCTGTATCATTCATTGTTGCTGTATTAGGCTTCTGGTTTGTTTATTAAAGACTCTTTGCACTTTGGCTCAGCTAGCGTCCCACCTAGTTTACTGATCCAGACAAATCATCGTTAGCTTAGCGCCAACATGCTACTAGAATCCCATGGTGTTTCTTTCCCTTGTTGTTGAAAGATTGTTGACATTTTTGCACTGCTGCGGTCTGGCAGAAGGTACTGGAGCATCCGCACAATCACTGCCAACAGCTTTGTTCCTCAAGCAATCAGGTTTTTATTAATGTCTCTCTGTCTGTCTTGCACTTTGTACTCAGTTGTTCCATGTTGCACCTTGTTCCTGGAAGAACATAATTTCACTTCACTGTGTACTTCTACATGGATGGAATGACAATAAAAGCCACTTGACTTGATTTGACTTTTATGTATGATGGCCATATGCCCCATATTTTTGATCTTGTTTTAGGCCCCCTAAAAAATGACATCACAGTCCTTGAGGACGAGTGTTTCTAAAAACAACCACTCAAAATGTTCACTATCTGAGGGATTCAAAACTAACACTCCACTGTTCATTAATGTCTGCACTATTCCTTTGATCTTTCATCACGCAGTCATTAGGTTGCAAACAGAAAGTTTCGCCCCACCTTTAGGAACTCTGTTATTTAGGAGAAGTAAACTGCATGCAAATGCCACCATGGACCTTGAGAACGAGTTTATTCCCTAACCCTAACCCTGTAAGTAAGGTGTACTGATCTACAGTGTGAAGAGGTCCACAATAAACTGGTCTGAAAGAAAAGCTGGGAAAAAGAAACCATTACAACAATATAATGTCTCGTTTAAAGGTGACCAGGAAGCATGAGAGTGACTCATGCTACTTCAGTAAGAGTGTCTGTCTCTGTGTGCTGGGTAGAGTACAGGGTGACACTTTATTTAGAGTGTAAGGTTACAATTAGGGTTACATCAGTAGTACATCTACTTACTGTAAGTGGTGTATAAACAGCTCTTCAAAATATTTACTGCCGTGTATCCAGATACGTCTGTAACCCTGGGTATTATTAAAAAAAAAGAGAGAAAAACCTTGAAAAAAAAGTTAGTCAGTATAAAAAAGATATTGTTTTTAGTAGATAAATTTTCAATGTCACTCTGTTGATGAGTTTTGGAGTCATTACAAAAACTATGATATTGAGTTTAGCGTTTGTAAAAATAAGATAAATAGGTTTCATCGTAAGGAACGAGAGGAACAACGGCAAGGATGAGAAAATGTGCATTTTTTATGTTTTGGGGTCTGAGTGGTTTTGTTTACCGTATGGGTACAAGCGACGGTGGTTGGCAGGAGCTGGCTTCGCTTGTATTTGTACGTGCATACTTTTCATCGGCTGGCTTGCAGATCAGCTACAGTAAAGGTCAGATAGCCCCCACTGTGACCGGAAAAGCAGTGTGGGGCCTCTGATGAAGATTGCCTTGCGGTTTCTGCATTCCGCTCTGCACAGGAAGGGGAAGGCAAGTTTCGTCCACCAGGCTTCATCAGCTCCGTTCTCCTGCTACCCTCCAAACTGTAAGTTCTCTTTTTCTCTATGACCAAAAAGGGTCTCGGTCATTAGCCACACCGCCCGCAAGCATCCTCAACCAGCCGGACTGCTCTGGGTTGTTTGAGAGTGTGCGCGCATGTGAGTGTGGGGCCCCTATTTAAGTGTTTATATGTTAAGTGAGTGAGTTGCATGGTCATGTCTATGTAATTTTACTGTGTTCTAAGGCGGTAGGGTGTTTTACTCTTTATTTGGAAGAAGAAGAAGAAGGTTTATTTCATGTGTTTAAAAGTATACTTTGTTTATGTAATTTTGTTTGAGCACCAAGAGGCTGAACTGTTTCATCCCTTTATCTTGCTGTGCATTGGTTGGCATGAATCGCTGGGTTTTGGTATACAAAACTGGTGCAGCTAGACTATAAGCTTTGGGCTGTAAGGACTTTAAATACACCTCGATTAATCTACAACGTTAATCTGCAAACGTTGTTGGATAATTCATTCTCGTGGGTCCTAAAACTCACAACAATTAACAACGAACCCACACCCTCTCCCTCTATATTCAAAGCATATTGGCCAATAGGGGGCACTAGGGCTACACTTAACTACTGATACTTCACTGATAAGTTGTTGATGTGTTTATTAATCATTTACAAACAACACAAAGTGTCACCGCATACAGTTTACATTGATTTGTTCTGGTGTGTGTGTGTGTGTGTGTGTACCCCAGTCTCACTACACTACACTACAGTCATTCAGTGGAATGTTTGAAGAGAGAACCTGTATCAGTTAAGACAGTTACTCTGGTGTGATTATAGGGGATAGATCAGATGTGTTGCTGAGCTTTATTGATTTGCATATTAAGCAGTTCAAGAGTGCAGTTCAACTTCCTGTTATGTGAACCAATCAGCTTCCACCACAGAGTTATAAAGCTCCTCTGGTGTAAGTTTTAAGTACAGAGTTGTGCACACATCTCCAAAGATTATTTCTGACCCACACAAACAGTAAGTGACCTCAAAGAAAAGCTATATGTATATGTACATTTTGTGTTTGTGTGTGTGTGCATGTGTGTGTGTGTGAGTAACTGAATGCTAATGCTAATAGTTTTATCTTCTTCTTCAGGAGATGCGTGTTACTTGAAGAGTTTGGAAATGATTGGATTGTATGTAACAGTGTTGCTCTCGACAGCATTAGGTACTGTTTCTCAATAGTCATTAAAATCATTTAGCTTGGGTGACTTGGAAAGTGCATGGACTGCAGTAGTGTCTAACACACAGCATGCTGAATATATAACAGTAGTGTTTCACATTCTTCTCTTTTTACTTTTTCTCTTTGTTGTTTTTAGGTGGACAGGTAGACATTACCTGTCTAGATGGGCAGAAGGTGGTTCAGGCTGGAGAAAATATTAGTCTGACTTGTTCTACCTCATCTTCTTATATAAGAGCTATTGCGTGGTTCAAAGAGACTCTTCTGATCGCCTCTGCGTTTAGTTCTACTCCACAATATCACAATGACTTTGAGAAGAGTGGACGCTTTATTGCATTAAAAGAACAAAGCAGTTTAACTCTGAACATCTCAAAGGCAGAACCATCTGATTCAGCTACATACTACTGTTCTGTTACAGAGTACACAGATGTAGCTTTATTAGGCTGCACAATGTTAATGCTCAAAGGTGGGTGTGAGTCGACTACAGTCTGCTGTAATAAACTACCATCAATTTTACATCATAAACATCTTTATATCTCATTTAATGATCACCATTATGTTCTCTCTTTAGGTTCATCTTCACGTCTCTATGCTGTTCTCCAACATCCTGTATCAGATCCTGTTGAACTGGGAGGCGATACAACTTTGCAGTGTTCAGTACTCACAGATACGTCTGCAGGAGAACACAGTGTGTACTGGTTCAGACACGGATCAGGAGAATCTCATCCAGGAATCATTTACACTCATGGAAACAGGAGTGATCAGTGTAAGAGCAGCTCTGAGACTGATTCTTCTACACAGAGCTGTGTCTACAAACTCCCCAAGAGGAAACTCCTAGTCTCTTCCTGATGCTGGAACTTTACTACTGGCTGTGCGTGCTCATGTGTGGAGAGATCATCTTTGGGAGCGGAACTAAACTGGACTTTGTTTAGGTAAGACAGGATTATATATGTTTTATATTTTTGCTGGTATGCAGTAATGGAAGCCTTTAAAAGGAAGCTCAGAATTTAAAACGTGTTTAAAACTGATCTCCTTGATTATTGTAGAAGAAGGTGCTTGGTTCCAGCTGTTCTGGGTTTTTAGCAGCATTTAGCATCATATCCATTATGCTGTGGTTTTTATTCCTGTGCAGAAAATTACACACAGGCAGTCATAGTAAAGGTAGGTTTCCATAATGGAGTATGAGATATGATGGTAAAAAGTATATTACTGGTAAATATGTTTTTAATTGTTGTTGTAATATTAATGTCATCTATTTGTGTAATTTACTTGTTCTGTATTGAAGATACAGCTGAAGGGTTCGCTCAGGACATGTAAAACCAGGTGATTTTCACATTATTCTATCTTTTTTTTATTCTGTATATCATTATCAGACTCACAGAAGTGTGGTAATCTACAGATCAATTTATGTAATTAATCTGAAATATTATATACTGTAAAGAAGGCTAAAATGTAACATGTTTAAAGTCTTCAGAATTACTCTTGGTGTTCAGAGTTACGGCAGAGCAGGACACAAAGTAACATGGTGGTCAAAAGTAACAAGTAACATTGTGAGTCACGCGTGTGAAAGGTTGTTACAATGCATTGGGCCATTTTTTCATTATTCAGTGTAATTAAAATGTGCTGTCAACTATAATATTAGGCATATAAAATGCATAACTTTCTTAAAACAATCTGTTTAATTTTTTAAATCTTTTTTTATGGTTACCATATATTTAACTCTTCATATCCTATATCCTAGAGTTTTCTAGCAGATGTTTAAAACTAGCCTCTCTGTCTGGTACATTTACCCAATCTATGGTTTTTACTTTGCCCTCATGCACAACTGTTTATGAAGGGCAAGTGTTGTGGAAACTTGGTTCATGGTTTTTTCTTCTGGAGCAGAGATGTGGAGTGCGTTTCTCAAATTCTTGGTCAAATCCTTTAGTCCTCATGCCAAAACACCAAAAATGTTCGTGTTTAGGCTTTGGTCCTGCTCTGCTCCTTATATATCAGTCATTCCAGCTAAAACATATACGAAAGCCTGGATTAATTAACACGCAGTCTGGTTAATGTTCTATTTGCTCTCCTAATGAATAACTGCTTCATGTTTTTATTGGTGTGTAGACAGGCTGATGACGCTAGACAGGCTTTGAACTACGCAGCTCTAAGCTTTGCTCAGTCTTCCTCCTCCAGAAGAAGCAGAGCAAAGTGGATCAGCCCAGTGATCAGCGCGTGTGTACTCACAGATACACATCCGTCAGTAGAAAACACCATTAAAAGCTCCTGTTATAGTAAACTGAAGTCTGTAAGCAGCGTTTACTGTACACATACACTGTTTTTAGTCTTTTAAAGGTTGTCTTAGTTTTTATGATGGGGGATTAAAATAAAACCATTTGTTGTTCGCTCATATAATTAAGTCTAAAATTTGAATGTGTTTAAATGTAGTTTAATTTACTTTAATGTAGTTAATTTACTGGAGGATATAATTGGGATTATTTTGAGCAATATTCATCTTTGGTTTTCAGATGTAATCATTGGTTTGATGAGGTTTGATATGAAGTTGCTGAGTTCTACAGAAAACGTACAGTGTAAATGTATTTATATGTTATTAAATGGTGTTGAAAGATTTCCCTCTCAGAAATGTTATTATATGAAATATATACTGTGTATATTACATATATGTATGTTATTATTATTATTGGAGGAGATATGGATGTTTAGGAAAGACGTGGTGGAATGTGGCAGGATTATGTGCCTGGAGTTTTCGAGATGTCCACATTTGGGAAAGCCTGCTGCCTAGGCCCTGACCTGAGGATGGGAAACTCCAACACCTTTGCCACAGAATGAGTGGAGATTGTTATTTTAGTAGATCAGAAGTGGCTCTGTTATTCTGACCTTTATCATGTTTTCTCATGTACTGCATGGTTTTCTGACATCACTAATTAAATGATATCATTTTTTATCCTCTTGTTCACTTGTTTTTTGAATGATTTAAATTTTTGAGCCCTTACAGAATCCTGTTTTTAGCCCCTCAGGTGATGGTGTTTGAATGAACTCAGTTCTCAAATACAGAGCATTTTTTGGACTCTTTAAACCCAAATCTCTTCAAAGATTAACATTAATATTTTAAAGAAGGAAAAATTTTTAGTTTACTCAAATACGTCGTGTGTTCTTTCTAAGCTAGTTAGGGATGCCTTTAAAAAGAGTAATTGCATTATGAATGTGTATAGAAGACAGACAGCAGAGAGTGCAGCTTAAATAAAACTGCAAGAAACTAATAAATGAAGAAATCTAAGAGCAGAGGAGGCCAGAGCACACACATCCCCTACTTACACAAAAAGTCCAAGTACTACAGCAAAAGAAACACAGCGGGCATAGGAGCACTATCACTTCGGCCTGCAATCCTCCTTTCAATCCTGTAAATTTTTTTTAATTTTAATGTGATGCATTGACATAACCCCAAGAGGTCTGCTTTGGCATCTTCACACAAAAGCCCATCTGGTATTTTGTAGTAAAGCAGTGATGTAAAAACTGGATGATTCTGTGTTTAGATTAACAGAGTCAGACAGCAATTTAGACTCTGAACCTGAATTTATATAACTTATTTAAATTTCTGTTCCACTTTAAAGTCATACAGGACACAGAAGTGCCTGTCAAAACTCGTCTAAACGTGATTACTACCATTTAAGGTGGAATGAAAATAAAAGGCTGCCTTAATGTTTCTGTTTGGAATCTGAGGGGACTTATTGAAGCTCAGGGGGTAAACATTGTAGAGAATTTTGGTGCATATTGTAACATACCTCACAGTAACCGGCCTAAAACTAACTAAAACTAAAAGTCACCAGGACTTCTGCCCTGGCTCTCCCTGATCACCCGGCTCCAAACACTGAGTAAGAGCCACTGATGCAGTTTTTCTTTTCAGGACGCATCACCAGTATAAACCCACTGAGGTTAACGACTATGTATGTTCGCCTGGTGTGTTCCACTGCGGTGGGGCCTGAAAGCCATTTCTATTCACACCCTTCAAAGGAACACGGGGCTGAGGTCCTATGATGTTTATGGGTCTAGGTCTTAGGTATTAGAGGAAAACCCCCATATTCTTCTCACTCTAGTTCCTCGGCCCTTCTTTCCACACGAAAAGAAGCCGCTGATGGAGACTCCTTTACCACGCCCATCAGGCTTCCTTATTGACAATTGGACTTAACATTCACATTGTGTCCATATCAGGCACTGCTGTGTCCCATAATCCCTACAGCATAGTAATGCCTTTCACAATCACAACATGACATGTCACATGCTGTTATGAAAGTCCTGTAACATGTACATGTCGGTTTTGCTACAACATGAAACGCTGATGCTTTGTTCCCCTTCATAATGACTTCATATATATATATAGTAGTATATAATAGTGACTTCATAATGCACAAGATGGGCTAGCTGAACAAGTTTGTACTAGCACCACATACTTACCTCACAAGAGGATACTACAAATACCAGGTGATGCTAAGACCCTCTTCGAGCTGCCAAACACCTTACCAGGTGGGGGAAGGATTACCAGATGGCAGGTTTAGAAGAGGTGTGTAAATGATTCAACTTCATAAAGTAGTGCAATGCACCTTGAAAACAGCAATGTTCAAAGGAGAGCTGAAAGCTATTCTCAACATTCCCTCCTATCAAGCCAGATGATGTACAAGCCTTGGAGGATTTCTCATCAGCAGTCAGTACATTAGTTGGGCCTGCTAAGCACTATGCTCGCTCAGAGGCTGAGTTGAAAAGTAGACCCTATGTGTCTGGACACTTTACTCAGTAAACTGTGTGCTGGCTACAGAGACAGAGACTTTCCTCCGAGCAGCACGTCTGTCCCAGGGGATAATCCCGCAGTGGCACTGACCAAATGTACACGCTCCCCAAACTTTGCTGAGTGGCTGGAGAAGAAAAAACAAGCAAGCCATCCATCAAAATGAGCAGCTCTGAAAGCATCTCAGGTGGACTCCAAAACAGACCAAGCATGGAAGGTGGACAAAGATACCGTAAAGGACAAGCCTTTTTTAAATAAGGCTCTGAAGTCCAGAGAACTGTACTTTGAAGAAGCCATGCTCAACTTGCAATGAATGCAAACCATTTTTCATTTCATTAATCCTCCCAGCTGCCGCCAAACACCTTGGTCTACACAAAGATGAAGAAGTACTGCCTTTTTGAGGTTTCATGTTTCAATTCAATTCAATTCAATATCACTTTATTGTCATTTATTTACCCAATACAGGGTTTGTTTACAGTATGTACAGTTAACAAAACACGATCAGGCTCCTTCTCATGTCGAAGCCAGCCCCAGAGGGGGGCTCACAGATAAACCATCACATTCATCATGTCTTTACTGCAGATGAGTTGAACCTTGCTGAGCAGGCAGCTAGGTCATGTCCAGTGGAGTCACTCAAGAAAAGGAATTAATCAAATTTACTGGAGTACCAATATGGTGGGTTTAATAGAGTACAGCCATAGAGTACAATGGTCTTCATTGGGTTCTGACCATCCCTATTTAATCATTCCCAACATGCCCTGTACAGATGAGGACCCCACTAGTGAGATGTCTTACCATCACATACAACGTTCCTGTCTTTCCTGTCTCCATCCTCAGGACCTGTATGTTTTTTGTTGAAAGGGCTCTGGCAACTCGATTGGGATACTCTGCCATAACAATACAATCTGGCAAGACCAGGTATCCCCTCACCATCAACAAAGCAAAAAACTGGCCCTGTTACTGTGGACGGGGATATCTTGTGACACACCACACCTCTCCTCCAAAAGTCAGCTTGCATCCAAGCTACATGCCCCTCCAGCTGCAGTGATTGGACTACTCTTCTGAGAGCTACTGAGCGGAACCTGGCTCGTAAATCCATATCTGGAGATACTACCTAAGGAGATACAGAAAAGGCCGGGTATGTCGTCGCGAAAAATTATTAGTGAAGAAGGCCAACCAGCCATCTAAGCAATCCCATGGGTACATTCCTGATCACATTGTTCATCATAACATGAAGGCCAGAGTGGTATTCAAACTGCTCCTTCTGAATATCAGTAAAAAATCGACCGTTGACATGCTTCCTGGGCCTACCCTTGGTTCAACATTACTGGTTCATGCTCCTCATGTTTAGGGAGTATCTAGTCGCCATAAGTGTGGCTATCTGTGGGATCTTCCATCAGATCAGGCTTCTCCCCCAGGATCAACCGTCCTCTCTGTTTCCTCTGTTGGGACATGGAAAAGAATCGTAACCCAGATATCTATGAATGGCATGTATGTCCGGCCTTTTGTCAGTGTCCTATAGCCCAAGTTGTTGTGCTTATACACACTTTTCAAAGGCACATCAAGGAGAACAGCCACCGGGAATGAAAGGGTACTAGACCTCCACCATTAATGACTTTCACTCTCTCTGTTCCCCCTTCACAGCCGAGAACAGCTTATAGACTAGATGAAGATTCTTGCTTGCTGCTGGTGGATTTGTCATGATGAGACAAAATGACACTAATGGTCATTGCGTGGAGTGTCTCAAGTGGCCAGGTAAACCAGTCATTTCTAAAAACAGCCAATCTCCCAGTTGTGCGATTCAGATTCAATTATAGGCCCACATTTTGGTCTGATAGTTTGGACTGTTTTGGCCCATACATAGTCGAAATAGGACAACGGCGACAGGAGAACAGATGGGAACATTTGTTTTAAAAATGCCTCACAACCAGGTGTGTTCATATTGAAATCTACTACCTGGTTATGGGGCACGGAATCATTTCCTCCTGGCACCTTGGGAGAGCAGTGCATCACTTTCAGTAGTGTTACTATATGGATTTGTGACAAAAACAACACACACATACATATACACCTTCACACAGACCTACAAAAGTCTGCTCTTGACCTTGCTGAAGCTGAAAAACTGAATAAATCTGCTATACTTCTACCTTGTGTGTGTGCAAAACAAACTTCTCTGACCATCGTAGATAGCAGTAGGGGCCCGCACCGAATACAGATGCACACAGACGTATCACACCTTTTTACTTAGGGAAACATGAGCTCTACCATATTTCACTGTAAGCAATATTTACAACTGCATTAACTAGTGTACTTGCCTGTCTCACTGCACAGACGTGTTCGTATACACCTCAACAATATTGTATAAGATACGAAATTACAGTCACGTGTAAACTGAATGCTACCTGGACATTTTATTTAACTTACCCCTTCAGATCATGTATGTGGGTGAGACGTCCCTTTGGATAAGCCAGCTTGATAAAACCAGCCGTCGATAATTTCGCATATTACATCTAATATATATGACCCCAGTGATTTGAGTTCAGCTGTTTTTCTTACCGGTCTTGTTCCCACTTGTAGCAGCCATATCAAGCTTCCAGCACAGGAATTTTAAAAAACTGCTGTTGTAGTAGTTGTAAGTGCCAGAGTGAAACAAGCACAGTGTCTGAACCTCCCGTCACTATAAGATTACTGCTGTCGTATGGTAAACTGTAAGAAACTGTATAGAAACTAAATTTGATACATAATCTATAACTGTTACTGTTTTATAAACTAAATGCTAATTTACTGGTTTTTAATTTTCTCTTAGGAGAAGCGTTAATTTAATTACCTGAGGTGGCAATGAATTCCACTTTTATGTAAATTATCTGTTTCTCAGCAAGTTTGTTAGGTATATATTCAGTGTTTTGTAATTCTTATTTTTTCGCATTAATCTTCATGTTGTGTCCATCTGTGTGTGGGGTTTAGTTCGGTGTAAGTCTGCTGCCCAGATTAATAATAGTAGTTTTAAATTACTGTATTGTTTCACATTTCGGTATTTGTATTGTAGGTTTGGCCCCCTTAAAGATAGACCTTCCCTGCGTATATGGTGTGAAGTCATTCGAGACCGGGTAAAATGTTTACTCTGAATTGTCCTTTTGGAACATTAAATGCAAGTAACAACTGCTGGTACAAACAGACTCCAGGAGAAAAGCTTCTTCTCATTGCTTCTGCTGTACGGTCTACATCAGTTCATATGATAATGGTTTTGAGAAGAGTGGACGCTTCACTGCATTAGGAGAACAAAGTTTTTCTCTGATCAGCTCAAACGCAGAATGCCATCTATTAGCTACATACTACTGTGTCAGCTGCATATTTTTCAAATGCTACATATAGAATGCACAGTGTTAGTGCTCAAATGGTAGGTTTGAGTTCTCTGCAAGCCTAACTTTTAATCAGTTTTTGACGCCCAGATCTTTTACATCTAAATCTCTACTCACTATCACAAACAATCTTACTCTCTTTAGGTTCATCTTCAAGGCCTCCATGCTGTTCTCCAACATCCTGTATCATCCTTGTTGAACTGTAGGCCGATACAACTTTTGCAGTCGTTCAGTCACTCCACAGATACGTCTGCAGGAGAACACAGTGGGTCCTGGTTTCAGACCGGATCAGAGAAATCTCCATCCAGTGAATCATTTACACTCCAGGGGACAGGAGTGATCAGTGTAAGAGCAGCTCTGAGACTGATTCTTCTACACAAGCTGTGGTCTCCAAACTCCCCGAGGAACCTCAGCCTCTCTGATGCTGAACTATACTCTGTGTGGCTCATGTGGGGAGAGATCATCTAGGAACGGAACTTAACTGGACGTTGTAGGTAAGATTGAACCTTTTATAATTGTGATTAATTTAAAACTATATAAGTCGACTTTATTTTTGTATAACAGTGTTAGAGAAACAGTGGTGGTTCATAACATTACAGTCATTTTATTTCTCAGAGGTTCTACTGAAGCTTAATGTAATTTAATACAGTTTCAGTACACCAACTTATTGTGGTAATTTACATGTGTTGATTATGTCATAAACAAATAATAGCAATCATAGCAAAATAATTTCTAACTTCCTAAATGCTATGTTAATTGGTTTAATAACAGTACAGTCCGTTTTTGTGTTTTGTGTCACATGTATTGAAGATTAGATTTAAATATCATTGTTTGTGTTTGTTTGTATATTAAATTAATACAGGAAAGCTGCTTTTGCCCAATAATTCTTTGTAGTTTAACAGTTTTCAACATCATATCTGTGGTTTGTGGGTTTATTTGTGTGCAGTAAGCGCAGTCGTCTAATGCTAGGTTTTTACATTCCGCCTGATTATTTATATTTTTATTAATTAATGTTTTAGTTTTCTGCAGCTGTTCATAATATAAGATATTTATTATTTACTTTGTTTATGTGCTGATGGTGCTTTGCCTGGAGGTCACACAGTCCAGTTACACAAGGTTGCTATCTGACTTTCTTCTAACTTCTCTTGATGAACTGAAGTTATGATGTGTATCTTGGATGGCTGGTTTTTTGCTCCATTCAGCAGTAAAGCTTTGTTCTGTGGTTCTGTCTCTGCAGTCTGCATGTGTCAAGCGTTGAACCTTGGCAGCAGGAATTTTAAACAATGAAAGCACAGGCAGATGAAAGAGAATGGATTTGTACTCCCAGTCATATATTACCAGAGAAAACTGTGTTTTTAAAGCGCACAGAACCTTTTGGTTGCTAATTTGTTTGCTGATGTTCATAATCAGGATGTTGTTTTGTATGTGTGCATGAAAGACAAGAACATGACAGCTGCTTGCTAAAGAAAATGATGAACTGCTAAGTCCAGTAACACTCTTACACTGACCCCCTGCACATGGATGCTCAGTATCTACTGTAATTGTGGGGCAAGCAAAAACCAGAGATACAGGTGAGATTAGCGCCTCGGGACCAGGTTTGAGTTTAGGATGACCAGCGCTGAGTAGTAATTAATTGACTCTGTACTCAGATTGACACAGCATAATCAGATCCAGAGTTAGGTTTTTGAGATCAGCATTTTTTAAATTTAGTGGATCTAATTATCAAACATTCATCAGTAAATCTTCCTCTGCCTGTGAATCTTAGATGCTGATGTAACGTAGCTAAACTGAAAATATTAACAATAAGCAGCGCTCTTTTTTGTGATTCTTCCAAAATGATTGTTTTATGCAATCTAATGGTGTTGTATATTTCACTGTTAAAGGTAGTTTTGTTTGTTGATCTGTTTTTTTTCTGAAATGGCGATTTGTGTTTATGATACTACATCGTATAGTTTCTGTAATACGAGTTTCGAACTACAGTTTCCCTGCAGCACATGCACTGTGGTGGAAAGAGGCTCTTAAATATGGATTTGTTGTGTACACAAAATATGTACTTACAAAGTGGACTGATGAAAATATGAGCTTTGATGTCTGTCATAGCACCCTGTTGGTGTTTTTGATGAGTATATGCCCATATTTTACAGAATTTATAACTTTTAATCTCTAACGGCAGCAGTTTTTTTTTTTTTTTTTTTTTGTGCCAATTGCTTAGTGCTGGAGAATGAGCCTACCAATTTTCTATTTGCATAGAGCTGTGTGCAGTTGCAGGAGTTAACTGAGAAATGGATTGTGTATGTGTCTGTGCAGGTATGTTGTGGTCCTAGCTTCTCAAAGTAAGTTGTAAAATGGAATCTCTGTTCAGTGGAGCTTCTGAAAAAAAACCTCTCTCTGTCTTTCTTCATTACCTACAGTAAAAATGGATCCACTATACAATCACAAGAGTTCATTTCTATTACTACATGTATATTTTGTCGTATCTTTTTTTATTAATTTTCTTACAGAGCAAATGTTATAAATATTTACTCATTAACAAATGTGTACTAGCTTCCAGTGGCTGTGAGTATTCCTGGAGAGCTGTGCTGCGCTTTCAAGCAAACTCTCAAGCAAACAGCATATTGTTTTAACTGGATTTAATTTGGATGGCTTGTTTAGCTGACTGGTAACTGAAACATTCAGTGAGGCCAGTACAGCTGGCAGTGATGGAGTCTATGCAGTCTATTAAACTGAACATTAAGGAAAGCCCATTTTAAACCTAACATACATAAAATCCAACGTATTCATCACTACAGAGTAGCATTCCAGCATGTGATGTGCAGCATGAACACAGAATGACATTAATATAGCAGACACGGATCTGGAGTTCAGAAGAACAGCAGGACCAGCAAGAAAGTGTAAATGTTAGTAACTTTAAAGCATACACACATAGAAAATGGCATTGAATACTTGAGCCAGGACCATGGTAACAGGGATGCCATTAGTGGCCCTCTGGAATCATGTCATGATGCAGTTCTTCTCCTCGTCAATGGAGGCTCCTCCACAGCAGTGTCCATTCCTGAAGCCATCCTCGTCATCTGACTGTCATCTCTCCTTCTCCTGCGTTCCACTAGTTGCTGTGTGATAGATTCAACATCCTTGTCTTGAATGAACTCAGCTGTCCCTCCAAGTAGAAGACATCCTCTCTGAGAAGGACTCCTCTGCTGCGCCTCTTTGCTAAAAAAATCGTATTGTGTTATAACACTTTCAACCAAGACATCACAACTAGTGTTTCTGCACAAGTTTACTATGATTCTTTATGATGTCTTAATCAGCTTTCCGGTTATTATTTACAGTTTCATTAGCAAATGACATGATAATCCATAAACGAGTAAGATCTGTCTACATACAGGCAGAAATGGATATCATTCTATTTTATGATCTTTGCCTCTGCCTTGACAGACCTACAGCATTTTTAAACAAAGTCTGTTCAGCAGTTGTAGTGGGTGTGGTATGTGATTGTGTATCAGCTCCTTAAGATATTGCATACTACCTATTAACTCCACATCTCCTAATTCCTGTTTGATCTGACAGTGACTATTTTTATAATTTGTGTGATTAAGTTGTACCTGTTCATTGTGTGTCTCTCCAACAGAGAAATATGAACTAACATTTTGATTTCATATTTTTTGAAACTAATAAAAAAATTAATCACAAAAATATTTTTAAAGGCTGAACAGAAGAACAATTCAAAAAGACTGAACTGCATTTTATGTGGCTACAGCCTTGTACAGGCGTGTATTAGTGGAGTTTTGACACTGAGGAGAGGAGGATACAGGGTCTGGGATGAGGCAACATGTTTCTGATGTAAACTTAGAGCGGCATTTTGTGCATCTGCAAATCAGTGGATTTAAATCTTTATGGTTTGGTTATATGACAGAACCTAGACATGTATTAAGATGTTAATACACGGATGTAATACACTCTACATTTAAAGGCCATGCCCGGTAACTAATACTGTACAGCCACTTTAGAGTAACTCTCTATGGTGCCCTAAAGCAGGACTTTTGTAAACACATTATGTCATGCAGAAACATCATGTGGTTTAGACAGAGAGGCAAAGAGATGGAGAGAAAGGAGCAGACCACCAGATAGACTGAGAGGAATAGCCTGTATTGGCCTTTGTGAGCCTGGGGGCAAAAAAAAAAAAAACATACATCGTAGCAGAGATACACAGACCTACCTGAAGAATACAGTAAATACATACAGTATTTTAACGAAAATAGTGGCTACACTGAACTACTAT
>JAMWET010002730.1:35000-50077 GCA_024036415.1 Prochilodus magdalenae | reverse complement strand
CCCAACCACCCAGTAATGCACTTCCACTTACCACACAACATACACACATCCACACACACATCATCCACACACTACACACACACACACACACACGGGCACGTCTGGACACACACACACTACACACATCCACAAAACACATATCCACACACTACTACACACTACACACACACACACACACGAGGAACGTCTCGGACCTCAGTCTCTCCCAACCACCCAGTAACACTTCCACTTACCCACACTACACACATCCACACACACATCATCCACACACTACACACACACACACACACACACACTACACTACACACATCCACACACACATCATCCACACACTACACTACACACACACACACACACTACACACACACACACACACACACACACACACACACACACACTACACTACACACATCCACACACACATCATCCACACACTACACTACACACACACACACACACGAGGGAACGCTCGGACCTCAGTCTCTCCCAACCACCCAGTAACACTTCCACTTACCCACACTACACACATCCACACACACATCATCCACACACTACACACATCCACACACACACACACACACACTACACTACACACATCCACACACACATCATCCACACCACCTACACTAAACAACACACAACACCACACACACACACGAGGTGAAAAAACACGCTCGGACCTCAGTCTCTCCCAACCACCCAGTAACACTTCCACTTACCCACACTACACACATCCACACACACATCATCCACACACTACACACACACACACACACACACACACACGAGGGAACGCTCGGACCTCAGTCTCTCCCAACCACCCAGTAACACTTCCACTTACCCACACTACACACATCCACACACACATCATCCACACACTACACACACACACACACACACACACACACACACACACACACTACACTACACACACACACACACACACACACGAGGGAACGCTCGGACCTCAGTCTCTCCCAACCACCCAGTAACACTTCCACTTACCCACACTACACACATCCACACACACATCATCCACACACTACACTACACACACACACACACACTACACACACACACACACACACACACACACATCATCCACACACTACACACACACGAGGGAACGCTCGGACCTCAGTCTCTCCCAACCACCCAGTAACACTTCCATCTATCCAAACTACACACATCCACACACACATCATCCACACACTACACTACACACACACACACACACACACACACATCATCCACACACTACACACACACGAGGGAACGCTCGGACCTCAGTCTCTCCCAACCACCCAGTAACACTTCCACTTACCCACACTACACACACACACACACACACACACACACACTACACTACACACTACACACACACACACATCATCCACACACTACACAGTCTCTCCCAACCACCCAGTAACACTTCCACTTATCCAAACTACACATCCACACATCATCCACACACTAGGAACCCCACACAGGGGACCTGACCCAACCTGGAAACCTGCACAGCACCACCATACTCCACCACACGTCATATCTAACCACTCTGAGGTACAGAGGACAGAGACTAAACCAATAACTAACCAATAACTAACCCATACCTAAACAATAACTAACCCATAACTAACCCATAACTAACCCATAACTAACCAATAACTAACCCATAACTAACCCAAACTAACCAATAACTAACCCATACCTAAACAATAACTAACCCATAATTAACCCATAACTAACCAATAACTAACCAATAACTAACCCATAACTAACCAATAACTAACACATACTTAACCCATAACTTACCCATACCTAACCCATAACTTACCCATACCTAACCCATAACTAACCAATAACTAACCCATACTTAACCCATAACTAACCAATAACTAACCCATAACTACCCCATACCTAACCCATAACTTACCCATACCTAACCCATAACTAACCCATAACTTACCCATAACTAACCAATAACTACCCCATACCTAACCCATAAACTAACACCATAACCAGATACCAATAACCGTAATAACCACATACGGTTACCCATAACACTAACAATAACGTAACCCATAACTACCCTAATACAGGGGGTAACCATATAAATAACCCGATAGGAGATACCCATAACATAATAATAATTGACTGCATAAATCTAATAAATACCTTAATTGCAATAACATATATAGATAATGAAAAATCAAGTAATCTAATAATAACACAAAGATAACTAACCTCTGAACAACCAAGATAATAACAAAACTTTTAACCCATCAAAACCATCAATATAACCAAGCTATAACCCTATAATAACCCGATAACAGGTACCATACCGTCAACCCATAATATAGTATCATACCCTAACCATTACCTAAACCAATAGATAGTATGTATGTGGTAACAATAACCAATAGTATATACCTTAATAATAACAATAATAATAATATATAATAATATACTATGTTATGTACCAATAAATAAATGATAATTATATTTATAACTAATAATAGCACTTGAATTCGATAATCCCTAATAATCAGCAATTAATAATAAATTATTAATAATAATAAAAATAATAATAACACAATAATAATAATAATGATAACAATAATAATAAATACAATAATAATAGTAATAATAACAACAATAAAATTAATAATAATACTAATAATACACTTAATAATAATGATAATAATAATACTAATAATACACTTAATAATAATAATAATAATAATAACAACAGCAATAATAAAAATTATTAATAATAATAATAATAATAAACACAATAATAACAATAACTATAATGAAATTGTTAATAATAGTAATAATACAGTTAATAATAACAATAATTATAATAATAATAAATACAGTAATAATAGTGATAATAATACATTTTATAATAATAGTAATAATAAAAATATTAATAATAAAATTAATAATGATAATGATGATGGTGATAATAACACTAGTAATAAAAATAATCATAATAATAATAATAATAATACTTTCTATTTTATAACAAATTATTTTATTAGTTTTTAATAAATTTTTATTAGTTTTTAATCAATACGCTAATAAAGGAATATTTTTATTAAATGTTATTGTTTATTAATTATAGTGATAATAATAATGACAATAATAATAATAATAATAATAATGATAGCAATGATAATATTAATAATAATAATAATAATAAAGTACAATGAATTAAATTTAGTGATTGACAAACTGCACAAAGCCCCGTTCTAAAGGTCAGTAAAGATGAGCGTGTGGTTACAGTGTGACATCATTCATCACCCAGCCCTACCACACCTCAGCGTGTGGAGACTCACCCTCCCTCTGTAAGCCACGGCGCTGTGGATTCAGACCCCACGTCCTCAGCCTATCACAGCACACACAGAAAACACAGACATGACCCGTTACATAGAACCCCAGAGAACCATGTTACACGGTCAGAATGGGTTCTAGATAGAGCGGAACGTGTGATCGGAGGATTAGAACTGTGGAAGGGGTTTACAGCAGACCTGAGAGACCCAAACACGGCTATCAGAACGGTATGGGCTCGGGGCTAACCAATCACTCACTGAGACACACGGAGTTTGAGCTCCCTCCAAAGATCCTCTATAGGGTTTAGGTCTGGAGACGGGCTAGGCCACTCCAGAACCCTGATCTGCTTCTTACGGAGCCACCCCTTGGTTATCCTGGCTGTGTGCTTTGGGTCATTGTCATGTTGGAAGACCCAGCCACGACCCATCTTCACTGCTCTAACTGAGGGAAGGAGGTTGTTCCCCAAAATCTCGCAGTACATGGCCCCGGTCATCCTCCCCCCCACAGCATGATGCTCCACCCCCATGCTCCACAGTAGGGTGGTGTTTATGGGATGGTGCTCATTATTCTTCGTCCTCCAAACACGGCGAGTGGAATTAAGACCACCTGACCACAGAGCTTTCTCCCATGACTCCTCTGGATCATCCAAACGGTCCTGGACAAGCTTAAGCCGGGCCTGGACGTGTGCTGGTTTAAGCAGGGGAACCTTCCGGGCCATGCAGGACTTTAAACTATGAGGTCTTAGTGTATTACCCACAGTAACCGTGGAAACAGCGGTGCCAGCTCTCTTCAGGTCATTGACCAGCTCCTCTCATGTAGTTCTGGGCTGATTCCTCACCTTTCTTAGGATCACTGATACGCCACCAGGTGAGATCTTGCGTGGAGCCCCAGTCCGAGGGAGAGTGACAGTCATGTTTAGCTCCTCCCATTTTCTAATAATTGCTCCAGCAGTTGATCTTTTTTCTCCAAGCTGCTTGGCAATTGCCCCGTAGCCCTTTCCAGCCTTGTGGAGGTCAGCAGTTTTGTCTCTGGTGTCTTTGGACAGCTCTTTGGTCTTAGCCATGTTAGCAGTTGGGGTCTTACTGATGGTGTGGGGTGGACAGGTGTCTTTATGCAGCTAACGACCTCCAACAGGTGCCTCTAATTTAGAGTAATAGGTGGAGGGGAGGTGGAGTTTTTAGAGGCGGACTAACAGGTCTCTGAGGGCCAGAATTTTTGCAGCAGTAACACTCAAATAAATGATTAAAAATCATACGTTGTGATTTCCGGATTTTATTTAGATTATGTCTCTCACAGTGGACATGCACCTACGATGGAAATTTCAGACCCCTCCATGATTTCTAGGTGGGAGAACCTGCAAAGTCGCAGGGTGTTCAAATACTTACTTTCCTCACTGTAGCTACATCCGGTTTACTACTGCGCTAATACCGTTAGCGCTCGCGCTATTACCTGTGTGAAGAGATTCCCGGAGGGAGAATCCTGGTGAATCCCGAGTGTGGAACCCAGTCGGTGCACTGAAACGCAGAAGCGGGTTCACACACGTCAGCTGCATTCAGAATTCAGCTTTTCACATTTCCCAGTTCCCAAAGCTACCGCACTGTGGAAACGTGTGGGATACGGTTCTCTAGAGCAGGAAGGTCAGTGAAAGGTCAGGGCAGCTCTTACCTTGATCTCGGAGGGACCGGATTTCTGACGCCATGGTGCCGTCCGGAGGCCGACCTTTGGAAGGACAGACCTGTTAGCTGGGTGGGGTATTACGCTGGGCGTGTGCTCCTAATCCTCCTAATCCTCCGAACCGGATCTTTATTGCTTTATTCTGTTTACTGAGCTGATACAGGTGAGCGGGCGTATCGCTGGTGCAGACAGGTTACCACCCTGTCTACAGGCCTACACCCAGCACTGGCACCACCAGGTATCATAGGGTCACCTGGAGCAGGAAGACCATCTGTTCCTCTGTGTACTGTATTACCCTGTTCCTCAATGGGCAGGACCCCCACAGGACCCCCACAGAGCAGGTATGATGTGGGTGGTGGATCATTCTCAGCACTGCAGTGACACTGACGTGGTGGTGGTGTGTTAGTGTGGGTGGTGCTGGTGTGAGTGGATCAGACACAGCAGTGCTGCTGGACACCTCAGTGTCACCGCTGGATTGAGAACCATCCACCAACCAGAACTGTCCAGCACAACAGCGTCCTGTAACCGGTGTCCTGTGGAGCAGCGTCCTGTAGGCAGTGTCCTGTGGGGCAGCGTCCTGTAGGCAGCGTCCTGTGGGTAGCGTCCCGTAGGCAGCGTCCTGTGGGGCAGCGTCCTGTAGGCAGTGTCTTGTGGGGCAGCGTCCTGTGGGGCAGCATCCTGTGGGCAGCGTCCTGTGGGGCAGCGTCCTGTAGGCAGCCTCCTGTGGGGCAGCGTCCTGTAGGCAGCGTCCTGTAGGCAGCGTCCTGTAGGGTGCGTCCTGTGGGGCAGCGTCCTGTGGGGCGGCGTCCTGTGGGGCGGCGTCCTGTGGGGCGGCGTCCTGTGGGGCGGCGTCCTGTGGGGCAGCGTCCTGTGGAGCAGCGTCCTGTGAGGCATCGTCCTGTGGGGCAGCGTCCTGTGGGGCAGCGTCCTGTGGGGCAGCGTCCTGTAGGCAGCGTCCTGTGGTGCAGCGTCCTGTTGGCGGCGTTCTGTGCCCACTGATGAAGGACTAGAGGATGCCCAGCACTGCACTGTGCAGCAGCAGATGAGCTATCGTCTCTGACTGTCCATCTACAAGGTGGAGCAGCAAGGTAGGAGTGTCTAATAGAGTGGACAGTGAGTGGACACAGTGTCTCAACACTCCAGCAGCACTGCTGTGTCTGATCCCCTCACACCAGCACCACACACACTAACACACCACCACCACGTCAGTGTCACTGCAGTGCTGAGAATGATCCACCACCCACATCATACCTGCTCTGTGGGGGTCCTGTGGGGGTCCTGACCATTGAAGAACAGGGTAATACAGTACACAGAGAAACAGATGGACTACAGTCTGGACCTGTACACCTACAGAGTGTCCTGTATGGTCAGTGGAGCTGCACCAGCCCAGCATATAAACCATACAGCACAGTTATATGTGGCTGGTTGTTCGGTGCTGCACCATTTAAGGTGGAACGGGGGAATTCGAACAGGGTTCACGTGCCCTGGTTTAATAAGGATCTCCGGCTCCGGTTCGCAGATACATGTGTATTGGAGAAACAGCAAGCTCGGTGTTTACCTCAGCTAGCCGGCTAAATCAGTGTAACTAGGCGGAGCTGCGGACCGAGATTGGACTTATCTTTAAAGCTTTATCTGCGTTTTTAGATTAAAATATAACCCCCTGCCGGCTGATATCACATCAAACATCGATTACAGTCCAGCTCTGGGCCATAAATCACGATAAAACTCTGAAATAAGGATCATTTTCGAGAAGTTTATGAGCTAACCTTGCGCCGTCTGTTTGAAGCCGAACCGCCCAGCCAATCAGAGTCGCTCCCGAGGACGCTGTGCGACTGGCAAAACCGTCCCCTCTCCCCGCGACCTGCTTTTATTAGTTCCGTTCCGGTTTCCGGTTTCCTGCCGCATAGTAAACAAAAATACAGTGCTTTCTGTCATTTATTAAATCAGAGATGGAGGTTTAATACGAACTACATCCTCTGAACGCCGAGGGTGTCCAGCTCAGACTCGTATTCCGTGCCTGTCTGCTCTAAGAGCAGAGATGAGTCCCTCTCTCTGGACCTACCAGGAAGTGTGTGCCTGGTTCTGAATGAATCATGTATGGGGGTATGTGTGATGTGGTGGTGTATGTGTGATGTGGTGATATATGATCAGCTCGGGGTTATAAAAGCCGAGGAACTGGACTAGATCACAGACGGCCTTGGTCCTGCTGCAGAGGTGAGCTGGTCAATCTCCATTATTCTTTTTATACCTGTATGAAGTTTCTCCATGTCTGATTTCTACAGCAGGTTGGTTGGTTTGAGTCCTAGTGGCTTACTAAGCTTATAATGATCTATAACGTTTACTACTCTTTATTATATTCCACTAATGCTGCCTTAGCCTTATAAAAACAGCGTATAAAGGAGCTTCATAATGATCTATAAAACTCCAGTACACGTTTCCTCCACTGTTGTACTCCAGTACTGCTGTTTATAGTAGCTCTGAGTATCACTATGACTATGTGGTAGATAGATAAAGGCTTAATGAAGATAATTAATGGAGCTATGAATTAAATTAGCCTAGAATCAGGAGAATACACTTCAGCATTAACCAAGTTAATAAGTGTAAATAGAGTTAATAGACTGAAATTAAGTTAAAAAGTTTATTCAGTATTATTTAGTATTAGTATTAAGTTTATTCTTGCAAGCATAAAGTTAAAAAGTTAACATTAATAAAGTTAATATGTTTGCATTAATAAGATAATAAGCCCAGCTTTTAATAAAGTAAATAAAATGTTAGTTATTAACAAGCTAGCTTTGATAAATTGAATAAGTTAATCTTTAAAAGTTTAGTAACTTATCATTAATAAACTGAACTGTTAAGTTTGATAATAATGGTAAATTATTCACATAGTTGAAGTTAAAAAGTTAACATTAATAAAACTAGCACAGTTAAAAAGTTAACATTAATAAAACTAACACAGTTAGCCTTAAAGATAATGAAACCACTTAAGAATGAAGTTAAGTCAGGAAAGTTAACACTTTAGCGTTAACAAAGTTAATAAGTTAGAATATATAGAGTTAATAGATTGAAATTAAGTTAATAACTTACTACTAAATCAGTTAACTGGTTAGCATGAATAAAGTTAACAAGTTAGTACTAAATTAGTTAATAAGTTAACATTAATAAAGTTAACAAGTTAGTGCTAAATCAGTTAATAAGCTAACATTAATAAATTTAACAAGCTAGTACTAAATTAGTTAATAAGTTAACATTAATACATTTAACAAGCTAGTGCTAAATCAGTTAATAAGTTAACATTAATAAAGTTAACAAGTTAGTACGAAATCAGTTAATAAGCTAACATTAATAAAGTTAACAAGTTAGTGCTAAACTAGTTAATAAGCTAACATTAATAAATTTAACAAGTTTGTACTAAATTAGTTGATAAGTTAACATTAATAAATTTAACAAGTTAGTACTAAGTTAACACTAAAATTTAACAAGTAGTACTAAATTAGCTAATAAATTAACATTAATAAAGTTAACAAGTTAGTGCTAAATGAGTTAATAAGTTAACATTAATAAAGTTAACAAGTTAGTGCTAAATTAGTTAATAAGCTAACATTAATAAAGTTAACAAGTTAGTGCTAAATTAGTTAATAAGTTAACATTAATAAATTTAACAAGTTAGTACTAAATTAGTTAATAAGTTAACATTAATAAATTTAACAAGTTAGTACTAAATTAGTTAATAAGTTAACATTAATAAATTTAACAAGTTAGTACTAAATTAGTTAATAAGTTAACATTAATAAATTTAACAAGTTAGTACTAAATTAGTTAATAAGTTAACATTAATAAATTTAACAAGCTAGTGCAAAATCAGTTAATAAGTTAACATTAATAAGTTAACAAGTTAGTACTAAATCAGTTAATAAGCTAACATTAATAAAGTTAACAAGTTAGTGCTAGTTAATAAGCTAACATTAATAAATTTAACAAGTTTGTACTAAATTAGTTGATAAGTTAACATTAATAAATTTAACAAGTTAGTACTAAGTTAACACTAAAATTTAACAAGTAGTACTAAATTAGCTAATAAATTAACATTAATAAAGTTAACAAGTTAGTGCTAAATGAGTTAATAAGTTAACATTAATAAAGTTAACAAGTTAGTGCTAAATTAGTTAATAAGCTAACATTAATAAAGTTAACAGGTTAGTGCTAAATTAGTTAATAAGCTAACATGAATAAATTTAACAAGTTTGTACTAAATTAGTTGATAAGTTAACATTAATAAATTTAACAAGTTAGTACTAAGTTAGTTAATTAGTTAATAAGTTAACACTAAAATTTAACAAGTTAGTACTAAATTAGCTAATAAATTAACATTAATAAAGTTAACAAGTTAGTGCTAAATTAGTTAATAAGCTAACATTAATACATTTAACAAGTTAGTGCAAAATTAGTTAATAAGCCAACATTAATAAAGTTAACAAGTTAGTGCTAAATTAGTTAATAAATAACATTAATAAAGTTAACAAGTTAGTGCTAAATTAGTTAATGAGCCAACATTAATAAAGTTAACAAGTTAGTGCTAAATTAGTTAATAAGTTAACATTAATAAAGTTAACAAGTTAGTACTAAATTAGTTAATAAGCCAACATTAATAAAGTTAACAAGTTAGTACTAAATTAGTTAATAAGCTAACATTAATAAATTTAACAAGTTAGTGCTAAATTAGTAACGTTCTTAATATCAATGATGTAACTAGTTAGTTCCCTAAATCAGATTATCCATATATCATTAAGTTACATTAATAACAGTTAATATATTTTGCACAAGCGGTTAGAACAATAAGCCAAGGCATTAATAAATTGGTAAGCTGAATAAGTTGGCCTTAAAGGTTAATTGGTGAGTCATAATGAAGTTAATAATTTAGCATCCATAGGGTAGAAAGTTAATATTAATAAACTAATAAAGTTAAAGAAAATAAACCCGGGAGTAAATAAAGTTAACCTAGAATTATGAAAGTTAACACTAGGTTAGCATTGGAGTTAATATGTTAGCATTAATGTAATAAGTTAACTTTATTAACGTGAATGCGTGTGCATTCATAAAGATAGTAAACCTAGGTATTAATAAAGTTTATGATCATCATTAACTTTATTGAACAGAATTATTATTAATCAGCATAAAGTCAATTTCATAATTATTTCTAATAGTTTGAATAATTTATTATGTTAATTAATATTGACCATGTAAAATCAGGAAGGTTCACCTTCTAGCATTAATAAAGTTAATAAGTTATTATATATATATATATATATATATATATATATATATATATATATATATACTTTAATAATATATGAAAGTGATTCTGCTGGCTGGTCCCACCACGCCCGCTATCATATATTCATAACCACTTCATGGAGATCTTCCGGTGAGGGGCTTTAGGAGCGCTGGCTCAGCGTGGTGGTGAAGGGAACCAGGACGTCTGGAGACGTGTGCTGATACTGATGTAGAGGCTGCCGTGATTATGCGGCCTCTAGATACAGGAAGTCCATGGAGTTCAGCCTCGGGTTTTAGAGTAGATCAGGTTGGAGGAGCCCAGGGAGAGGACTGAGGACGTGTCTAGAGTGGTGATTTACGTCTTCCGATGAGTTTGAATCGGTTCCCTCTTCAGATGTAGTTCAGCATTAAGCACGTCTGGAACAGCGACCCTGTGGAGCAGAGCGGAGTGACGATCCGTTTACCTGTTATGACTGGAGAGGCTGAAGATACGAGGTGGAGTGCTCCATTCTACTAACGACCCACCTGCACCGGCGGAGCAGCGGTTAGCCCCTTCCCTGGACTGAGGACTGATGACGGGTGGAGACTTCAATTCTTTATCAGGAGTATGCTTGTGTGCTATTGTTTTTATCTGCTTTGTCTAGTACACATGGTGCTTAAATGCTGAATCACGGGTTCTAGTGGTGGGTTTAAAAGGACTTGGAGGGTTTTACTGGAGTAGGGCGGAGGAGCTTTTAGAGCTGGAGAGGCTGAATACGGGTGGAGTGGTGGGTTTACTGGAGTAGGGTGGAGGGCTGTGTGTTTAGCTGTTAGTGCTGGAGAGGCTGAATACGGGTGGAGTGGTGGTTTTACTGGAGTAGGGTGGAGGAGCTGGAGAGGCTGAATACGGGTGGAGTGGTGGTTTTACTGGAGTAGGGTGGAGGAGCTGGAGAGGCTGAATACGGGTGGAGGGGTGGGTTTACTGGAGTAGGGTGGAGGAGCTGGAGAGGCTGAATACGGGTGGAGGGGTGGGTTTACTGGAGTAGGACGGAGGAGCTGTTAGCGCTGGAGAGGCTGAATACGGGTGGGTTTTCTGGAGTAGGGTGGAGGAGCTGAAGAGGCTGAATACGGGTGGAGGTAAAAGTCTCAGGTGACTCCTCGGGCAGGTGTTAAGGTGAGTGTGTTGTTCTTCCAGTGGTGGAGTCGTTCTTCCTGAACAGCAGCACTGAGCAGTACCTGGAGGTGGAGGTCTGTCCGTAAGTGTCTCCATCAGCCAGTAAGGTACAGTAGGACCCGCACCACCGCACCACCCGACTGACCTCCTTCCTTACCTGCTTCACAGACACGGACAGCACCTGGTCCTGCTGCTGAACGGGATACACAACGCATTCATGGTGAGAGGACCTCCAAGCCAGCCTCACACCATCACAGGCCCGTCCTGCGGGCGCCGCCCTGGGCACCCGGCAGTGCCATCACTGTGGGGCTTCTAGAAGCTAACCCGCTAACCCTCTCTCTCTCTCTCTCTCTCTCTCTCTCTCTCTCTCTCTCTCTCTCTCTCTCTCTCTCTCTCTCTCTCTCTCTCTCGTCCTCCAGCAACAGATTCCTCTCTCCTTCACCGCGGCGATAACAGATAACAAGTGGAAGGGGGAGGCGCTCATACCCTGGAACTACTTCCCCCCCGGCGTGGATAAGATGAACTCCTACGCCATCCACGGCTCCGGGAGCGCCCGCACCTACGAGGCCCTTTACCCCGTCCCCAAGGGGGACCTCCAGCCGGGACAGGGGCCGGACTTGTGAGTATATAACCAGCTCTGACTGGAGAGGGACAATTCTGGTTCTGCTGATCAATAAAAGTCACCTTTATTATTTAATTAGATTTATTAAAATCTGTATAATAATAATAATAATAATAATAATAATAATAATAATAATAATAATAATATCAATAATAATAATAATAATATTAATAACTAATATTATTATTAATAATATTAATATTAATATTATTATTATTAATAATAATAATCTTAAATTAAGATGCACTTAAGTGTATATTCAGTGTAATGTAATATCATTAATTAAATCTTTATTATTTCTATTTTTGATCTTTATTATCTGCAAAATATAATAATAATTCAATTAAGTAAATAATTATGTATTTTATTTATATATTTAAACAAATATAAAAATATTTAGTTTCTATACTATGCAGGGCCTTCTGGAAATTTCAATTAATTTTTTTTATTATTATAAATAAAATAATATATTATTATATTATTATTATAATTGTGAAAAATGTATTGTATTGTATATATTAATTATGAAATTATATTTATAATTATATCTATAAATTATATACTGTATATAATACATTATATATTTTGTATCGTTTATATATTGTTTTTATTTTTCATGACTTTTATTTAATCATAGTTGATTAATATAAATATGTTTGATTAAACTGAATTATGTAAATAGTAATATAATTATATAACCAGTTTATATAAAAACAATCTAATATTTACTTTAAACTGGACATTTGCATATATAAACGCTCATATTTGTTTTTGTTTGTTTGTTTTGTTTCCAGTCACCGCCTGCAGTACTTCCAGCCTTTCCGTCTGCAGAGCATCATGGGAGAAGGCTGGGTCCAGCCCGAGTCTGACCTGTGGAAGAACGCAAAGCGCTGATCTCGGACCAGCCCACCTAACGCTAATGCTAACGCTAACGCTAATGCTAATGCTGATGCTGATGCTGATGCTGATGCTAATGCTAATGCTAATGCTAATGCCAACACTAACGCTAATGCTGAAGATGAAGAAGATGCTAATGCTGAAGATGCTAACGCTGAAGATGAAGAAGATGCTAATGCTGAAGATGATGATGATGATGATGAAGATAATGACTCTAATGAGACTGTACTGACACTCACATGGCCTGTACATTACTGTGTGTGGTGTGTGTTCAGGGCCGGGTCCGGAGTCTCCTGCACTGAACGCTGTTTACACCTTAATGAGCCCAATAAACCCGCCGCTAAGCTAACCACACCCCACACCCAGGATCAGCAGCACTTAACACTCCCTCAGTAACGCTTCACCTGGTCCACACATCCACCACGTTAACCACAATCAGCTTCACAACTACCTGAAATCAATCAGTCAATCAATCAATCAATCAATAATAAATAAACAATAAATAAATAATAAATAAACAAGAGTCAGTGAGTGAGTGTCAGTCAGTGAGTGAATCAGTGAGTGAGTGAATGAGTTGGTGAGTGAGTGAGTGAGAGTCAGTGAGTGAGTAAGTGAATGAGTGAGAGTAAGTGAGTGAACAAGTGAGTGAAAGAATAAATGAGTTAGTGAGTGAGTGTCAGTGAGTGAATGTGTGAGGGAGTCAGCGACTGAATGAGAGTTTGAGTGTCAGTGAGCGAGTGAATCAGTGAGTGAATGAGTCATTGAGTATATCACTGTGTGAGTGAGTCGATTAGTATGGGAGAGTGAGTGAGTTAATGAACGACTCAATCTGAGTGAATCAGTAAGTGAGTCAAATGAGTCAATGAGTGCGTGAACAAGTGAAAAAAAGAATAAATGAGTGAGTGAGTGAGTAAGTGAGTGTCAGTGAGTGAATGAGTGAGAGAGTCAGTGAGTGAATGAGTGAGAGGGTCAGTGAGTGAATGAGTGAGAGGGTCAGTGAGTGAATGAATGAGAGGGTCAGTGAGTCAATGAGTGAGAGAGTCAGTGAGTGAACGAGTGAGAGAGTGAGTGAATGAGTGAGAGGGTCAGTGAGTGAGAGAGTCAGTGAGTGAATGAGTGAGAGGGTGAGTGAGTGAGTAAGTGAGTGTCAGTGAGTGAATGAGTGAGAGGGTCAGTGAGTGAATGAGTGAGAGGGTCAGTGAGTGAATGAGTGAGAGAGTCAGTGAGTGAATGAGTGAGAGGGTCAGTGAGTGAATGAGTGAGAGGGTCAGTGAGTGAATGAGTGAGAGGGTCAGTGAGTGAATGAGTGAGAGAGTCAGTGAGTGAATGAGTGAGAGAGTCAGTGAGTGAATGAGTGAGAGAGTCAGTGAGTGAGAGTGTCAGTGAGTGACTGAGTGAGAGAGTCAGTGAGTGAATGAGTGAGAGTGTCAGTGAGTGAATGAGTGAGAGTCAGTGAGCGAATGAGTGAGAGGGTCAGTGAGTGAATGAGTGAGAGTCAGTGAGCGAATGAGTGAGAGGGTCAGTGAGTGAATGAGTGAGAGAGTCAGTGAGTGAATGAGTGAGAGGGTCAGTGAGTGAATGAGTGAGAGAGTCAGTGAGTGAATGAGTGAGAGGGTCAGTGAGTGAATGAGTGAGAGGGTCAGTGAGTGAATGAGTGAGAGAGTCAGTGAGTGAATGAGTGAGAGGGTCAGTGAGTGAATGAGTGAGAGGGTCAGTGAGTGAATGAGTGAGAGCAATGGCTTAGCAACATCTTAGTAACCAGCTGGGATACCACAGCAATGGCTTAGCAACATCTTAGCAACCACCTGGGATACCACAGCAATGGCTTAGCAACATCTTAGCAACCACCTGGGATACCACAGCAAGTGACATCTTAGCACAACATCCTTAGCAAGACACACTTGTGTGACGCCACAGCAATGGTCAGTAGCAACATCTTAGCAACCACCTGGTGAATACCACAGCAATGGCTGTAGCAAACCTTAGCAAACCACCGAGTTGGATACCACAGCAATGGCTTAGCAACATCGATTAAGCACCAACCACGTATACCACAATGAGCATAGGGACAGTTAGCAACAATCTTAGCAACACACCTGGGATACGACAGCAATGGCC
>JAMWET010002730.1:12500-30000 GCA_024036415.1 Prochilodus magdalenae | reverse complement strand
TCAAAGACGAAATTAAACCAAATGAAATAAATAAACCTTTGAAAGCAGTCTAACCCTGTCACCTGTGTGCGGTAGGACTGTGGTGGGCAGGACAGTGTGGGGTCTTCAGGGCTTATATATAGGGTCTGGTATGTAGGGGGCCAACATGAAGAGGCTATCGGCTACACACCCTGCCAACACCCGGAACCGGCACCATTCCGGAGGTTCCCTTTTCCCGTTCCCAAGTTCCTACAGCTCAGACACGGAGAACCCAAAGTCCTCATCGGCGGCCCATCGCTCTGGACCTCATGGCCTTTCTCCGTCCAGGGATTCGCCATGCTCCGCACAGCAGGGAGCCACCAACGTCACGCCACCCCACCCCACCGCCAGACGCCCCCTACAGACCAACCAACGCCCGGCTTAGGGAGTCAGCGGGACGTGGGGATCCTCCGGAGCTCTGTAGTGCAGTCGCCAAACCACACAACCCACAAAACCAGGAACCCCGGCTCCGACTTTCAGGTGCGGGAACACCCTTATAGCCCTTTCCCACCAGAAGAACCCCGGGTCTGCAACTGGTTCCATTCAGGCTTCGTAGAACCTTGGTGCTATTCAGGGAACCAGTCTGCGTCTGCACCAGTTTCTACTGGAACCAAGAAACGTCACCAGCAGGGGGCGCCGCACAGCGGCAGTGAGCAGGAGCACCAAGATGGCGGAGCGTGTGGATGACCTGAGAGCGTTTGGGCTGTTATTCCAGAAAGCAGCACGGATCAGCTACTGGAGAGGAGAAGACCTAGGAGAGGTTCTCCAGGAGACCACTGGGTGGCGCCCTTGTTGTCTTCTCCTCCCTCAACAACAGACACGCCCCCAGATCTTCCATCACACTCATGTTCAGGATTGTGTTCTTCCGTGGAGCTGCTGGTTCTCCACTCTCCTTCCATGGCATGGACAGTTCTGAACCCCATTCCCATCATTCCGGCTTCCGGAATGTTTCTACATGATGCAGGACAAAAATTTGAGCCCAAGCTCACCTGTGACTGATCCGTACCTAATACCAGGTAACCCCTCCACCAGTACCAGCTGGGACTGAACTGGCCCTGTACTGGACGAGGTTCTGGATGTAGCCACATCAGTGGTCCAGATGTGGTGGAGGCCTTCCCTGGCACAGTTCCGAGGAGAATTCCCTGTAGGCTGGGATTGTATCCACTGCTGGTAGACCCGTATGACCGTACGCTTCCACACACCTGCAGATTCAGCTACTTCCTCACACTATGGTCTTTGGCCACGCCCCCATGCAGTCCCTCCTTTTAGCCAATCAGTAACATCTGCTCTGGAGACGTTTTCCACACATGGAGCGAGACATTCCCTGCACTGTAGCACCTCTTCCCAATCTATGGATCCCGTCACTCACACCCCACAGGGGTTTATAGCCCCATCATCCTCACGCAGCGCCATCTGCAGGAGCCTGAAGGTACTACCACCTTACACAAAAGCTTGAACAAAGCTGGCCCTGTCCGTCCCGCGTGGGAAGATCCCCTTCGCTCCTCCGGGTCAGTTCTGACGGACAGACGCACAAGCTCCAAAGACCAGGAGATTAGATTACAGCCCTGAGAGGAGCGCCGGCCTCCTCGCTGCGCTCCTCCTCGCTGCGCTCCTCCTCGCTGCGCTGCCTGCAGGAATGCTAATGAGCCCTCGTTAGTGGCAGAGCGGAGGCGATCGGACGGCCTTGCCGTCGTGTTTATAAATCTGAGGTTAATAAACTGGTACGAGACGGAGGAAGGTGGAGGAAGGTGGAGGAAGGTGGAGGACTCACTGTGGACCAGAGCAGACACAGAGGAACCGGAGAGACTCGGATACAGTGAATACTAAAGAAGGAGGAGGGAGGAGAGACGGCACGGGGCGAGGAAAGACAGAGAGGGAACGAGAGAACAGACAGAGGTGGAGAAACAGAGAGAGAGACACAGAGAGAGAAAGAGACAGAGAGAGAGACACAGAGGTGGAGAGAGAGAGTGATGGAGAAGTAGAGAGGCAGAGTGGTAGAGAGATGGAGTGGTGGAGCGACAGAGAGATAGAGTGGAAGAGAGATGGGGTAATGCAATGGTAGAGATGGAGAGGTGGAAAGGTAGAGTGGGAGAAAGATGGAGTGATGCAGTTGTAGACATGAAGAGGTAAAGAGGTGGAGAGGTAGAGAGATGGAATGATGCAGTGGTCGAGTGGTAGAGAGGTGGAGAAGTAGAAAGGTAGAGTGGTAGAGAGGTGGAGCGATGAGAGGCAGAGTGGTAAAGTGATGGAGAGGTAGAATGGTAGAGAGATGGACTGATGCAGTGGTAGAGATGGAAAGGCAGGGTAGAGTGGTAGAAAGGTGGAGAAGTGGAGAGATGGAGTGGTGGAGAGATAGAGAGAGAGTGGTAGAGAAATGGAGTGATAGAGAGGTAGAGAGATGGAGTGATGGAGAGGTAGAGTGGTAGAGAGATGGAGTGATGCAGTGGTAGAGATGGAGAGGTGGAAAAGTGGAGAGGTAGAGAGATAGAGAGGTAGAAAGGTAGAGTGGTAGAGAGGTGGAGAGAGGTAGAAATGGAGAGGTAGAGTGGTGGAGAAGTAGAGAGGTGGAGACGTAGAGAGGTAGAGTGATGGAAAGGTGGAGAAGTAGAGAGGTGGAGAGATAGAGAGATAGAGTTGTAGAGAGGTAGAGATGGAGGGGTAGAGTGGTGGAGAGGTGGAGTGATGCAGTGGTAGAGATGGAGAGGTGGAGAGGTAGAGAGGTGGAGAGATTTAGAAATGGAGTGGTAGAGTGGTGGAGAGGTGGAGAAGTAGAGAGGTAGAGTGATGGAAAGGTGAAGAATTAGAAATGTGGAGTGATGCAGTGGTAGAGAGGTAGAGATGGAGAGGTAGAGTGGTGGAGAGGTGGAGAAGTAGAGGTGGGGTGATGCAGTGGTAGAGATGGAGAGGTAGAGAGGTGGAGTGATGCAGTGGTAGAGGTGGAGGTGGGGTGTGCTGATGAGTGCTCCATGTTGCCTCTGACTCCATTATCTCTAATGAACACCTCTCTGCCTCTCTCGCTCGTTTGTCTTCATTACCTCCCTCACTCCTGACAGCACTAATATCAGCACTGACTCGCCTCCATTTCCCTCTATTAAAAAACACATTAATAACCGGGGGGCGGGGCCGGACCCCTCACACCCTGGACATGAAACGTACCGGCCGCATTAATCTCAGAATATTAAATAATAAATAAATAAATAAATAAATAATACAACTAGACATTAGACACCTATTTTAAAAGACCGCCTTTGACTCTAGCCCTGCGACTCCAGCCCACGACTCCAGTTCTCTGACTCCTGCCTTCGACTCCAGCCTTCAACTCCAGCCCTTGACTCCCACCCTCGACTCCCACCCTCGACTCCAGCCCACGACTCCTTCCTCTGACTCCTGCCTCTGACTCCTGCCTCTGACTCCAGCCCACGACTCCTTCCTCTGACTCCTGCCTCTGACTCCAGCCCACGACTCCAGCCCATAACACCAGTTCTCTGACTCCAGCCCGTGGCTCCAGCCTGCGACTCGAGCCCGTAACTCCAGTTCTCTGACTCCAGACTGTGGCTCCTGCCTCTGACTACAGCCCACGACTCCTTCCTCTGACTCCCGCCTGGACCTCGGGGCGAAGTGTGGCTTGATCCTGGGCGCCCCAGAGACTCTGCTCAGACGCTGTGTGGTCACAGCGATGCCGGGCGGCTGAAAGGGGTGCTAGGTAGCATCCCAGTTCTGGGGGCCGGAGGACCGGTCTTGACTTCAATCTGTAAATAAGCTCGGCTTCATGAACTCGCAGGACACCGCTCGCCAGCTGTTCCGGTGACGTTGACCCAGTTACGAAAGACTTGTGTGATTGACAGTGTAACCAGCCATAACTCCGCCGAGCTCGACTCGCCTCCTCTGGTTTCCTCTGATCTAAATTAGAGCTTCAGCTGTCGGCCGGTCTAGGAAGACCACAGTCAGGATAACAAAAACAAAGTGAGATGAAAGTCCTCCCCATGCCACCCTCCGTTCCGCTGACTGACGGGCACCGAACGCGGCTCTACCACTATTTATATCATCAGTTCGCTCAAACGTGCACACGACGTGATCAATCCGGACAAGAAACTGAAAACACTCCAATATTCCACTACAGCTTCTTAACAAAGCCACATGGGGGCGCCCTAACGCCACCAGGGCCCTGCAAGCTCTCCGCTACAGCTCCTAATGGACAGGCGTGGACAGGCGTGCCCTGCAGGTTTAGGAGTGGACACTAGGCTGTGATGGCAGGGTTTGGTCACGCTCGCTGCACCGCTGTCATTTTTTTCACCCCTCGTTTTTTCACCTCCTCTGTGTCTGAAAGGACACAGCGGCGGCCTCCCTCCTCTCTCGGGCTGGCGGTGTGACAGGACACACTCTTCCGGCAAGAATGAGGAGAATCATCGGGACAAATCTGCTCTCTCAAGAAGAGAATAATTAGACAAATGAATAATTCAACTAAATGCAGCAGATGGACAAAATGCCTCGTGATGTCCGGCCGGCCGACCTCAGCACTAAGGTTGCGACGGTTTGAACAAAAAAGTTTGCGAGTGTCGGCTGTGCGTGAAAGTCACTGAGAACCGCAACAAACTTTAAACTCGAGGGAGCGCGCGTCAAAATGTCAGCGCGACACGCGGAAATGGAGTCTCCAAGTCCTGGGAAGTATGATAAAGAACCTAATCAGTCACTAAAGAAAAAAAGAGGGAAAAACGTCATACGAGGACGGGCAGAAACCACCACAGTAGAAGGACCATGGCTGTTCATAAGCTAGTCTGGGGAACACTGATGGATAGCAGAATAAAGGTCATTCTGGGTGATGAATGGGTGTTTTGGGGAGTAACGTGGACCAGCGCCGGACAGAAAGTGCAGGACACAGCAGTTTCAGCATCCTCCGGACCAACCATGTTTACCACGCTGTCCGCTTTTACTATTCGTCCAGCGATAATCACGTTAACCACCATAACCAAAACTTAACCACGGTTAACACCCTAACCACACTTACCATATTAACTATACCAGTTATATTTGTTTACCATATTTACCACCCTAACTGTATTTACCATGTTTACCACGCTGTCTGCTTTTACTATTCATCCAGCGATAATCACGTTAACCACCATAACCAAAACCTAACCACAGTTAACACCCTAACCACACTTACCATATTAACTATACCAGTTATATTCGTTTACCATATTTACCACCCTAACTGTATTTACCATGTTAACCACGCTGTCCGCTTTTACCATTTATCCAACGATAATCACGTTAACCACGATAACCAAAATTTAACCACGGGTTACGCCCCTACCATACCTACCATATTTACAAACAAATTTTACATTACACTCTTACCAACACTGACCTTATTTTCCATATTACCACATTAACCACATTCAGCACACTTACCTAATTTACCACCCTAACTGTATTTACCATGTTTACCACAATTATCACACTAACTATACAGTTTTTACCACACGTACCTAATTTACCACATTTATCACAGTAACTATATTTACGATGCTTACCACATTTACCATGTTTACCACATTTACTATGTTTACCTCATTTACCATACTTACCACATTTACCATGTTTACCACATTTACCTCGTTTACCATGCTTACCACATTTACCATGTTTACCACATTTACCATGTTTACCACATTTACCTCGTTTACCATGTGGGGCTTTAACCACATTATTACCCATGCTTTACCACATTTACTCTCATTTTACCATGCTTTTGTTTTGTTACCACATTTACCATGTTTACCACATTTACAATGTTTACCACATTTACCATGTTTACCTCATTTACCATACTTACCACATTTACCATGTTTACCACATTTACCTCGTTTACCATGCTTACCACATTTACCATGTTTACCACATTTACCATGTTTACCACATTTACCTCGTTTACCATGCTTACCACATTTACCATGTTTACCACATTTACCTCATTTACCATGCTTACCACATTTACCATGTTTACCACATTTACCATGTTTACCACATTTACTATGTTTACCTCATTTACCATGCTTACCACATTTACAATGTTTACCACGATAACTATATTTACCATGCTTATCACATGTTGCATATTAACCAACTTGTATACCACATGTATTGGGTATATCATATTTCATAGGCTGAGGATATTTACCATACCTGCCACAATTACCATGCCAACCAGATTAAGCAAACTACCACATTTCCCACACTTATCATATTAAATATTGACCACTCTTTCACCACGTTTACCATAGAAAATACATATAACACTCTATAGCCTTTATGCTAAGCTAATTCACTACATGAGCCATGTTTTCCACTTTTACCATGATAACCGCATTTAAGACTTTCCCTCTACTAACCACGACACCACTCACATCCACCGCACCATCTGTTACTATGACGACTACGCTTAACACCTTTACCTCACAATGTTAATACATCGCACCATTAACAGAGGGAAGAGAGAGAGAGATGGAGAACGAGAGGAGAGAGAGCAGGGAAGGTACAGAGAGAGCTCCAGAGACCCGGGTGTGTGTATGAGGAGAGACCAGAGGAGTTAGAGATCTGTCTGAGCCTCGTTCTGAGGGGGTCAGCGTGGGGGTGCTACGCCAGCCCACTGGTCAGCAGTGTTTAAGAAGGAGCTTCGACCCGCCGCCTGAGAGATGAAAGAGAGGACGGTCAGCGTAGGGTGACTGGCAGCGGAGGAGGAGGAGGAGGGGTGTGAGAAGGTGCTTCTGCACTAAAGGGATATCACTGCTCTCCTTCATCTCCACAGCTCTGTCCTCCAGGCCGTGCCCTCACGCTCCTCCCCTTCATCCCTCGCTCTCCGGAGGAACGGCGGAGCGGTTTCCTCACTGATCTCCAGACCCACACTGAAGCAATGCCGCTCACACTCACACGGCCCTCTCGGCAGGTTTGATCAGGATCAGTCCGGGAACAGTCTGTCTGCTGCCCTGAGGCTCCAGCCAGACAGACAAGCCCTGCAGCTCAGGGAACTCAGGGCGGAGCCTCAGGGCGGAGCCACAGGGCGGAGCCTCAGGGCAGATCCGCCTCTCTACTGAACTAGAGAAGAGGGTTACCGGAAGAACAAGCACAGCTTAAAGTGGTTGCTAGGATCTCACTAGGGTGTGGCTAGGTGGTTGCTGTGGTATCCCAGGAGGTTGCTATAGTGTTGCTAAGTGATTGTTGGGGCGTTGCTAGGGCATTGGTAGAATGTTACTAGGATGTTGATAGGTGGTTGCTGAGGTATCCCAGTAAGTTGCTAGGATGTTGCTATAGTGTTGCCACATGGTTGCTAGAGTGTTGCTAGGATGTCACTAGGGTGTTGCAGTGGTATCCCAGGACCCTGCCAGACTGTTGCTAAGCAATTGCTAGGGCACTGCTAGAATGTTACTGGGGTGCTGCTAGGTGACTGCTGTGGAGTGTAGAGTGTTGCCAGGCTCTTGCCACATGGTTTCTAGGGTGTTGCTAGGTGATTGGTAGGGTGTTGCAAGGTGGTTAGGGTGGTATCCAGTGGGGTTGCTAGTGTGTTGCCACATGGTTGCTAGAGTCTATTGCTATGGCATTGCTAGTGCAGTGCTAGGATGTTACTGGAGTGCCGCTAGGTGGTTGCTGTGGTAAACTGGGAGGTTGCCAAAGTGTTGCCAGAGTCTTGCCACATGGTTTCTAGACTCTTGCTAAACAGCATCCCAGTAGGGTGTTGCTATTGGTGTTGGTAAGAGCTATTTGTGTTGCTAGGTGGTTGCTACTGTATCCCAGATGGTGTCTATGGTGCCCCAGGTTTATTGTATACCAAGTGGTTGTTAGGGTGTTTCTAGGTGACTGCTGTGCTACCCCAGATGGCTGCTGGGGTGTTGCTAAGCCAGTGCTATAGCATGCTAGATTGTTTCTAAGATGTTTGCTAAGTTGCTGTTACCTCTCACCTGCGGTCCCAGGTGGTTGCTAGAGTACTACCAGGCGGTTGTTGTGGTGTTGCTAGGTGGTTGCTATAATGATCCCAGGTAGTTGCTAGGGTGCTGCTAAAGGACTTGGCCTAAGTGGAGTGTGAACGTTTGTCCTACATTCATTAATACAGGGGGAAATCTTTTGTGACCAAACAGCTGGCGACCAGCCCAGCGTTCCCGATCCGGCCGAACATTCTGGAGATGGAATGGTGGTGATATCTCCCAAACCGTTAGAGTTAGAGGACAACAACCAATATAAGAACCCAGGCAAAAGCCCGGTACAGGGCCTTACACCGCATGCCTACGAATGGGGCCTACCGGGGGCGGCGGGCACGCTACTTCCCGAGTAGTTAATCGATGGCAAGTTTTCCGCTCAATGCAAAACAGATTAGAGGGTAAACTTTAAAGAGGAAAGCTTATTAACAGATGAGAAACACAGGCAGCTCACTGTTTGACCTTGAAGATCTGTGAGATTCCGTAATGAGAAGTTTAATTTACAGCTCGCTACGTCGGAGCTCTGTGTCTTAAATGAAATGTTTGTTTTATGAAGCTGAGAGATTTCCTGTGCTAACACAGTTACAGAATGATAAAAATCCTCTACTGAAATTACCCAGCATTACTCAGCTCAGTGGGAGACGGTGCATTAGTCAAACTGCTGTAATCACTGAGGAAACAGCAGCCGCTGCTCCGGAGAGCTTCAGAGGGTTTCCAGTAGGACCCCCAGACCGCTGGACTGGCGGTGGAGGCAGGACAGGAGGCGTGGCCTTAGAATGGATAGAGCGTTTTAATTTAATAATAAAAGAGGAAGAAACGAAACACACGTCACCACTGTACATGGAGAGGGTGTCCGTCTCTGTCGAGTCTCTGAAGTGTGAGTCTGAGTGGAGTCTCTGAGACAGGAGTCTGAGTCAAGTCTCTGAGGCAGGACTTAGAGTTGAGACCGAGTCGAGTCTCTGTGGTGTGAGTGCGAGTCGAGTCTCTGAGGTGAGAGTCCAAGTCGAGTCTCTGAGGTGTGAGTCCGAGTCGAGTCTCTGAGGTGTGAGTCCGAGTCGAGTCTCTGAAGTGAGAATCTGAGTCGAGTCTCTGAGGTGGGAGTCCGAGTCGAGTCTCTGAGGTGAGAGTCCAAGTCGAGTCTCTGAGGTGTGAGTCTGAGTCGAGTCTCTGAGGTGAGAGTCCAAGTCGAGTCTCTGAGGTGTGAGTCCGAGTCGAGTCTCTGAGGTGTGAGTCCGAGTCGAGTCTCTGAAGTGAGAATCCGAGTCGAGTCTCTGAGGTGTGAGTCCCAGTTGAGTCTCTGAAGTGAGAATTCGAGTCGAGTCTCTGAGGTGTGAGTCCGAATCAAGTCTCTGAAGTGAGAGTCCGAGTCGAGTTGAGTCTATGAGGCACGAGTTAGAGTTGAGTCTATGAGGCGGGAGTTAGAGTCAAGTCTGAGTTGAATCGCTGAGGTAGGAGTCCGAGTCCAGTTTCTGAGATGAGAGTCCGAGTCAAGTCTCTGAGGTGAAAGTCTGAGTCAACTCTCTGAGGCAGGAGTTAGAGTTGTGTCTATGAGGCGGGATGCCAAGTCGAGTCGCTGAGGCAGGAGTCTGAGTCGAGCCTCTGAGGTTAGTGTCCAAGTTAAGCCTCTGAAGTGAGAGTCTGAGTCGAGTCTCTGAGGTCTGAGATTGACTGGAGTCTCTGAGACAGGAGTCTAAGTTGAGTCTCTGTTACGGGAGTCTGAGTCAAGTCTCTGAGATGAAAGTCTGAGTCATGTTACTGAGGTGGGAGTCTAAGTCAAGTCTCTGAGGTGAGAGTCTGAGTCGAGTCTCTGAGGTGGGAGTTTGAATGTCGAGTCTCTGAGACAGGAGTCTGAATTGAGTCTCTAAGACGAGAGTGTCTGTCCAGTCTCTGAGATGTAAGCCTGACTCGAGTCTCTGAGACAGGAGTCCAAGTGTTGAGTCTCTGAGGTGGGAGATTGAGTGTCGAGTCTCTGAGATAGGAGTCTAAGTCGAGTCTCTGTGACGGGAGTCTGAGTCAAGTCTGTGAGGTAGAAGTCTGAGTCGAGTCTCTGAGGTGGGAGTTTCAGTGTCGAGCCTCTGCGGTGGAAGTCTGAGTTGAATCGCTGAGGTAGGAGTCCGAATCGAGTCTCTGAGGTGAGAGTCCGAGTCGAGTCTCTGAGGTGAGAGTCCGAGTCGAGCCTCTGAGGTGTGAGTCGAGTCTCTGTCTCCGCCGTTTTCTGATGAGTAGTAGCCCTCTCTCTTTAATAAGCTCCGTTTAGCTTTCTCAGGCTGACACTCGACAGTCGTGAGCTCGAGTTGCTGACTCGAGTGCTGATCTCCGAGGCAGGAGTTTGATGACGTTGTTGTATTTGGTTCTATTTATATTCCAGTCCAGCCAGCGCACCTGATACCCCACTAAACAACCGAGAGAGACCAGACACGGCGAGTCACGGCCTTCTGAGGCGTACTTCTGTAAACACGAGACCCTGACCACACGAAGCGGGTTTAACGGCGGCCCAGTTCATACATCCGGCGGTGCACACGCTGAGTTCGCGGCGCGGGGTCGTGAACAGCGGCGCGCGGGGTAAGCACCGCCATTCTCACCGAGAGCGCCGCGGAATTCATCTGGAACCGGCGTACTGCTGAAGTTCAAGAGCAGCACACACAAAGACAGCGTCCTTACGGTCCGCCGACGCACCGCGTACACAAACACCACCCTCCGCCTCCTTTCACCGCGCCGCTCCCCTCCTCCTCCTCTCCAACAGCCCTCCGCTCCCCGTCCCCACCGGCTCAAGTGGCTCGTCTGAGCAGAGGTGTAGCTCTCACTGCTCCGGGTCCAGGTTCTGTCCCCCTCAGGGCGAGGAGCTGACGGGCACACCTGTGAACAGAACAGGTCACGTCCTCCTGCCCACCTGACATGTGATATACTATATTACCATGGACTGATTGACACCTGTTTCCATGGTTACGGTGTCCATGTTAAAGCTAGTGCGTTCATGCTAATTCTATTCATGTCCATTCTGCTGTGCTGCCCTACACGGTCACCCATTCACACCCATGTCCACGCCAAGCCAGACACCCATGGTCATGCCACCTCTATGCCCACGTTAACTCTACACCTGTCTCCTTGCCAACTCGCCCTTGTCAACTTAACACCTGTGTCCATACCACATCTTCACCCGTCTCCTTGCCAACTTTATACCTGTGTCCAAGCCAACTCTACACCTGTCTCCTTGCCAACTCTACTCACACAAACCACGTACTGCCAACTCTACACCGGTCCTCTTGCCAACTCTACACGCATGCCCATGCCAACTCTCCACCTATGGCCCGTGTCCATGCCAATTCTACACCTGTCTCCTTGCCAACCCTACACTTAAGGCCCATGTCCATGCCAACTCTACACCCATGTCCATGCCCACGCTATTCACATGAACTGTGCCCTTTTCTCGGGACCGAGGAACAGGCCAAAGGAACAGGCTTGAGGAACAGGCTTGAGGAACAGGCTTGAGGAACAGGCTTGAGCAACAGGCTTGAGGAACAGGCCCGAGGAACAGGCCTGAGGAACAGGCCCAAGGAACAGACTTGAGGAACAGGCCAAAGGAACAGGCCCGAGGAACAGGCTTGAGGAACAGGCCCGAGGAACAGGCTTGAGGAACAGGCTTGAGGAACAGGCCTGAGGAACAGGCCTGAGGAACAGGCTTGAGGAACAGGCCCAAGGAACAGGCTTGAGGAACAGGCCCGAGGAACAGGCTCGAGGAACAGGCCCGAGGAACAGGCCCGAGGAACAGGCCCGAGGAACAGGCCCGAGGAACAGGCTTGAGGAACAGGCCTGAGGAACAGGCTTGAGGAACAGGCCCAAGGAACAGGCTTGAGGAACAGGCCCGAGGAACAGGCTCGAGGAACAGGCCCAAGGAACAGGCTTGAGGAACAGACCCGAGGAACAGGCTCGAGGAACAGGCCCAAGGAACAGGCTCGAGGAACAGGCCCGAGGAACAGGCCCGAGGAACAGGCCCGAGGAACAGGCCCAAGGAACAGGCTTGAGGAACAGGCCCAAGGAACAGGCTCGAGGAACAGGCCCGAGGAACAGGCCCGAGGAACAGGCCCGAGGAACAGGCTTGAGAAACAGGCCCGAGGAAAAGGCCCCAGGAACAGACCCAAGGAACAGACCCGAGGAACAGACTTGAGGAACAGACTTGAGGAACAGAATTGAGGAACAGAATTGAGGAACAGGCTTGAGGAACAGGCCCGAGGAACAGGCCAGAGGAACAGGCCCAAGGAACAGAATTGAGGAACAGGCCAAAGGAACAGGCCCGAGGAACAGGCTTGAGGAACAGGCCCGAGGAACAGGCTTGAGGAACAGGCCCGAGGAACAGGCCTGAGGAACAGGCTTGAGGAACAGGCCCAAGGAACAGGCTTGAGGAACAGGCCCAAGGAACAGGCTCGAGGAACAGGCCCGAGGAACAGGCCCGAGGAACAGGCTCGAGGAACAGGCCCGAGGAACAGGCCCGAGGAACAGGCCCGAGGAACAGGCCCAAGGAACAGGCTCGAGGAACAGGCCCAAGGAACAGGCTTGAGGAACAGACCCGAGGAATAGGCTCGAGGAACAGACCCAAGGAACAGGCTTGAGGAACAGGCCCAAGGAACAGGCTCGAGGAACAAGCCCGAGGAACAGGCCCGAGGAACAGGCCCCAGGAACAGGCTTGAGGAACAGGCCCAAGGAACAGGCTCGAGGAACAAGCCCGAGGAACAGGCCCGAGGAACAGGCCCAAGGAACAGGCTTGAGGAACAGGCCCAAGGAACAGGCTTGAGGAACAGGCCCAAGGAACAGGCCCGAGGAACAGACCCGAGGAACAGGCTTGAGGAACAAGCCCGAGGAACAGGCTCGAGGAACAGACCCGAGGAACAGGCTTGAGGAACAGGCCCGAGGAACAGGCTCGAGGAACAGACCCGAGGAACAGGCTTGAGGAACAGGCCCGAGGAACAGGCCCGAGGAACTGGCTTGAGGAACAGGCCCGAGGAACAGGCCCGAGGAACAGGCCCGAGGAACAGGCCCGAGGAACAGGCTTGAGGAACAGGCCCGAGGAACAGGCTCGAGGAACAGGCCCGAGGAACAGGCTTGAGGAACAGGCCCGAGGAACAGACCCAAGGAACAGGCTCGAGGAACAGGCCCGAGGAACTGGCTTGAGGAACATCCCTTCACCCCCCTCTCGTTCCTCTTCTCCCTCTTACTATTACCGCTGAGAGCTAACACCGCCCCCTAGTGGCCAGGAAAAGGACTTAACCACCAGCCCAGCAAACACTGAGCGTAACACCAGTGGACCACCAGCTCTGGCGTTGGTGGACCAAAGACGGGCCGCTGTCCTCCTACCACCAAAGTCCTTTCCATGCTACCGGCACACTCCACTGTGGACGACCCGCACCTAACAGCGTCCAGTTCCCCCACCAGCACCAGTACCAGTACCAGCCGGGATTGGATATCTGGACAGGGTTCTGGATGTAGCTACATCAGTGTTAAGACTCTCACATCAAAGAACTGGTCAGGTGGTCCAGATCTGGTGGTCTTCCCTGGCACAGTTCCGAGGAGAATTCCCTGTAGGCTGGGATTGTATCCACTGCTGGTAGACCCGTATGACCGCACGCTTCCACACACCTGCAGATTCAGCTACTTCCTCACACTATGGTCTTTGGCCACGCCCACATGCAGTCCCTCCTTTTAGCCAATCATTAACATCTGCTCTGGAGCCATTTTCCACACATGGAACGAGACACTCCCTGCCCTGTAGCACCTCCTCCCAATCTATGGATCCCATCACTCACACCCCACAGCGCCACCTGCAGGAGCCTGAAGGTACTACCACCGTACGTGTTTGGTCCGGTGTGAGTGGTGTATGCCACCTTCCACACTCCTGAAACCCAAACGACGTCCTTGAATTCTGAGTGTGTGGAGTGATACCCAACCCCACCCACACCACTCCGCTATCACTCCAAACACCAGCCACCAAATTACACCACATCAACCCACCCAGACACGCGGCTACGCGGCCCGATTATGAAAATGTGAGCTTGTGAAACAGAGGGAACAAATGAAATGGAAATGCATACACGGACCCGAATCTCTCCATCACCCGCACCCGCTCACCAGACGGGCGGAGCACGGAGAGCCGGGTCCTTTGATGATTCCACTCTAATCTTATCCAGTGGAAAATCTCATTTCATTTTCGTATTATCTCTCTCTCTCTCTCTCTCTCCCTCCCTCTCTCCGCCGCCCCGGGGAGCGCTCTCCGCCGCGAACGCCGCGCTGTTGATTGTAACTCGTTTATTTTTAACGATCCGCTTTGCTGCGCCGTTCTCCGAGCAGCGAGACCAGGTTGCCCTCCAAGTCCACCTCGGAGGGGTCCTGCCTGTAGCCGAAGGCTTGACGGGGGGCGGCGTCGCTGTAGCGCTAGCGGAGCCGCTCGGATCAGCCGAGTGTTTATCAGCGAGCGGGCGGCGGTATGTGGGAAGACGGAGGCCCGTGCTGGAGTTCTCCTGGCCTTATAAGTGAGTCAGGTGTTCCGTGTGCGGTATCAAAGCCTCCGGTGCCCACAGAAATCCACACGCTCCGTACGAAGGCTCCGGCATGGCTGCGGTGCGGGGAAGTTGGTTCAGAGGAATTCTCTACTGAGCCTGACCAGGGCATGGTCAGTACACTGCTGAGGAACAGGCCTGTGTGTGGCCTTTAGAGTTCTGTTCCAGTAAGAACAGGACCATTAGGGTTCCTTTCCAGTAAGAACAGGACCATTAGGGTTCCTTTCCAGTAAGAACAGGACCATTAGGGTTCCTTTCCAGTAAGAACAGGACCATTAGGGTTCCTTTACAGTAAGAACAGGACCATTAGTGTTCCTTTCCAGTAAGAACAGGACCATTAGGGTTCCTTTCCAGTAAGAACAGGACCATTAGAGTTCTGTTCCAGTAAGGACAGGACCATTAGGGTTCCTTTCCAGTAAGAACAGGACCATTAGGGTTCCTTTCCCATAAGAACAGGACCATTAGGGTTCCTTTCCCATAAGAACAGGACCATTAGTGTTCCTTTCCAGTAAGAACAGGACCATTAGTGTTCCTTTACAGTAAGAACAGGACCATTAGTGTTCCTTTCCAGTAAGAACAGGACCATTAGTGTTCCTTTAAGGAAAGGGCAGGACCATTAGGGTTCTCTTCCAGTGAGAACAGGACCATTAGGGTTCCTTTAAGGAAAGGGCAGGACCATTAGGGTTCTCTTCCAGTGAGAACAAGACGATTAGGGTTCCTTTCCAGTGAGAACAGGACCATTAGTGTTCCTTTAAGGAAAGGGCAGGACCATTAGGGTTCTCTTCCAGTGAGAACAAGACCATTAGTGTTCCTTTCCCATAAGAACAGGACCATTAGAGTTCCTTTCCAGTAAGAACAGGACCATTAGGGTTCCTTTCCCATAAGAACAGGACCATTAGAGTTCCTTTCCAGTAAGAACAGGACCATTAGGGTTCCTTTCCAGTAAGAACAGGACCATTAGTGTTCCTTTACAGTAAGAACAGGACCATTAGTGTTCCTTTACAGTAAGAACAGGACCATTAGTGTTCCTTTACAGTAAGGACAGGACCATTAGGGTTCTCTTCCAGTGAAAACAGGACCATTAGTGTTCCTTTACAGTAAGAACAGGACCATTAGTGTTCTCTTCCAGTGAGAACAGGACCATTAGTGTTCCTTTAAGGAAAGGGCAGGACCATTAGGGTTCTCTTCCAGTGAGAACAGGACCATTAGTGTTCCTTTAAGGAAAGGGCAGGACCATTAGGGTTCTCTTCCAGTGAGAACAAGACCATTAGGGTTCCTTTCCAGTAAGAACAGGACCATTAGGGTTCCTTTCCCATAAGAACAGGACCATTAGAGTTCCTTTCCAGTAAGAACAGGACCATTAGTGTTCCTTTAAGGAAAGGGCAGGACCATTAGGGTTCTCTTCCAGTGAGAACAAGACCATTAGGGTTCCTTTCCAGTGAGAACAGGACCATTAGTGTTCCTTTAAGGAAAGGGCAGGACCATTAGGGTTCTCTTCCAGTGAGAACAAGACCATTAGTGTTCCTTTCCAGTAAGAACAGGACCATTAGGGTTCCTTTCCAGTAAGAACAGGACCATTAGGGTTCTCTTCCAGTGAGAACAAGACCATTAGTGTTCCTTTCCAGTAAGAACAGGACCATTAGGGTTCCTTTCCCATAAGAACAGGACCATTAGAGTTCCTTTACAGTAAGAACAGGACCATTAGGGTTCCTTTTCAGTAAGAACAGGACCATTAATGTTCCTTTACAGTAAGGACAGGACCATTAGTGTTCCTTTACAGTAAGAACAGGACCATTAATGTTCCTTTACAGTAAGGACAGGACCATTAGTGTTCCTTTACAGTAAGAACAGGACCATTAGTGTTCCTTTACAGTAAGAACAGGACCATTAGGGTTCCTTTCCAGTAAGAACAGGACCATTAGGGTTCCTTTACAGTAAGGACAGGACCATTAGGGTTCCTTTCCAGTAAGAACAGGACCATTAGTGTTCCTTTCCAGTAAGAACAGGACCATTAGTGTTCCTTTACAGTAAGGACAGGACCATTAGGGTTCCTTTCCAGTAAGAACAGGACCATTAGGGTTCCTTTACAGTAAGGACAGGACCATTAGTGTTCCTTTCCAGTAAGAACAGGACCATTAGTGTTCCTTTACAGTAAGGACAGGACCATTAGGGTTCCTTTCCAGTAAGGACAGGACCATTAGGGTTCCTTTACAGTAAGGACAGGACCATTAGGGTTCCTTTACAGTAAGAACAGGACCATTAGTGTTCCTTTACAGTAAGGACAGGACCATTAGTGTTCCTTTACAGTAAGAACAGGACCATTAGTGTTCCTTTACAGTAAGGACAGGACCATTAGGGTTCCTTTACAGTAAGGACAGGGCCATTAGGGTTCCTTCACAGTAAGGACAGGACCATTAGGGTTCCTTTACAGTAAGAACAGGACCATTAGGGTTCCTTTTCAGTAAGGACAGGACCATTAGGGTTCCTTTCCAGTAAGAACAGGACCATTAGTGTTCCTTTACAGTAAGGACTGGACCATTAGTGTTCCTTTACAGTAAGGACTGGACCATTAGTGTTCCTTTACAGTAAGAACAGGGCCATTAGTGTTCCCGTCCAGTCATAACTAACGTGTAGAGGCCTCCAGCCAGCGGCGCTGTGCTTTACTCCGCCAGCCTCTCGGAGGCGCTGTGACTGGGCCCGGAGCCTGACCTCCCCCCCTCTGGACTGGACCCAGCCTGGACCCTGTGTTTTACTCCGCCAGCCACTCGGAGGCGCTGTGACTGGACCCGGAGCCTGACCTCCACCCCCCTGGACTGGACCCAGCCTGGACCCTGTGCTTTACTCCTCCAGCCGCTCGGGGGCTCCGTGGCAGGCACGCCCAGGCGGCGGCGCTCCTGCGGCGGTCACGCTGCGTAGGTAAAGAGAGATTTTAGCGTGGGAAATGAGGCTCGTCCTCGTTCGCCA
>JAMWET010002730.1:0-2500 GCA_024036415.1 Prochilodus magdalenae | reverse complement strand
GAACCCAGAAGAACAGCTCAAACCTCACCCAGGAGGAACCCAGAAGAACAGCTCAAACATCACCCAGGAGGAACACAGATGAACACCTCACACCTCTCCCAGTAGGAATACACATAAGAAAACATCTCAAACCTAACTAGGAGGAACCCATAAGATACACACTCTCAAACCTCATCACAGGTCCGGATACCCAGAAGAACAGCTCAGACCTCACCCAGGAGGAACCCAGAAGAACACACTCACACCCTCACCCAGGAGGAAAACCATATATACTACATCAACAACTCACATCACAGGAGCTCACCGCATAAGAACACACTCAAACCTCACCCAGGATATAACCCCAATAAACAGCTCAAACCTCACCCTATATACTACCCAGATAGACACAGCTCAGACCTCATCACCGAGGATCCCATATTATACACACACTGATTAATCAAATGTGGAACTTATAAGCACACTGCACATTAAACTATATACTATATATACACTCTCAGCGCATCACCTGGCGGGGGTATATACCACACTTGCCCTGCTGTGCTATATACGGTGGAAACACACACTTTGCTCTCCATACATATAACCCCTCAAGGATCACCGTCTCCCGATACACACACCGAGCCAGATATAGCACATATTCTGCACACACTTTCAGAGGTGGACCTGCAATCTCAGCTCATCACCGGACCATATATACAGTCAGGAAGCTGCTTCAGTATATCACATATAAACAGGACACTTTAACTATATACCTATACCCCTGCTCTCAGTCGCCTGTCCCCCGGGTCCATATATATACCACACATCTCTAGTATCGCCTGTCAAATAAACACACACTTTAACCTATATATACTATATGGGTGCACTCTCAGCTCATCACAGCGGGTCCATATTATACACACTCCATTCAGTTATATATACATATAAACACACACTTTAACTGCCATCATTATATACACTCGGCTCATCACCGCTGCTTGTGTACACTGCCACACCTCTCAGTATGATATACATATAAACACACAGCTGTTAAGCTTATACTATATATAACAGCTCTCAGCTCATCAACTGGGTCCTCATATATATATGCACACTCTCCCAGTATATATACATATAACCGGCCCACCACACTTTAACTATATATACACACTCTCAGCTCATCACCGGGTCCATATATACACACACCTCTCAGTATATATACATATAAACACACACTTTAACTATATACTATATATATACACTCTCAGCTCATCACCGGGTCCGTATATACACACACCTCTCAGTATATACACATATAAACACACACTTTAACTATATACTATATATACACACTCTCAGCTCATCACCGGCTCCATATATACACACACCTCTCAGTATATATACATATAAACACACACTTTAACTATATACTATATATACACACACTCAGCTCATCACTGGGTCCATATATATATATACACACACATCTCTCAGTATATATACATATAAACACACACTTTAACTATATACTATATATACACTCTCAGCTCATCACCGGCTCCATATATACACACACATCTCTCAGTATATACACATATAAACACACACTTTAACTATATACTATATATACACACACTCAGCTCATCACCGGCTCCATATATACACACACCTCTCAGTATATATACATATAAACACACACTTTAACTATATACTATATATACACACTCTCAGCTCATCACCGGCTCCATATATACACACACCTCTCAGTATATACACATATAAACACACACTTTAACTATATACTATATATACACTCTCAGCTCATCACCGGCTCCATATATACACACACCTCTCAGTATATATACATATAAACACACACTTTAACTATATACTATATATACACACACTCAGCTCATCACTGGGTCCATATATATATATATATACACATCTCTCAGTATATACACATATAAACACACACTTTAACTATATACTATATATACACACTCTCAGCTCATCACCGGGTCCGTATATACACACACCTCTCAGTATATACACATATAAACACACACTTTAACTATATACTATATATACACACTCTCAGCTCATCACCGGCTCCATATATACACACACATCTCTCAGTATATACACATATAAACACACACTTTAACTATATACTATATATACACTCTCAGCTCATCACCGGCTCCATATATACACACACCTCTCAGTATATATACATATAAACACACACTTTAACTATATACTATATATACACACTCTCAGCTCATCACCGGGTCCATATATATACACACACCTCTCAGTATATACACATATAAACACACACTTTAACTATATACTATATATACACACTCTCAGCTCATCACCGGCTCCATATATACACACACATCTCTCAGTATATATACATATAAACACACACTTTAACTATATACTATATATACACACACTCAGCTCATCACCGGGTCCATATATATATACACACACCTCTCAGTATATACAC
>JAMWET010002729.1:0-28640 GCA_024036415.1 Prochilodus magdalenae | reverse complement strand
GAAGAAGGGGAAAGAGAAGGAAGAAGAAAGGGAGGGAAGGGGGAAGAGAGGGGGAAGGGAGGGAAAAGGTGTAGTGAAAGGGGAGGGAAAGAAAAGAAACGGTGTTCAAAGAGGAGTTTGAGGGGAATGGTCAGTGGGAGGGAGATAAGAGTGGAAGAGAAGTCTTCATCAGGCCTTCATCCACGGGGACCAGTAATCGTATGCTCTCTGCAATCTGTCCCATCGTCTTTCACTATCGCCTAGCCCAAGCGCTTTGCCATGGAATATTACCTGCTTGGATCCAGTATGAACACTACGCAGGTTGCTGCTGCACTCACAGGTAGCGTAACCATTTGTGTCCTGTCCTCACGCTGGTGTCGTCCTTACGGTGTCTAATACGATCTCTCCTTCAGGTCTCAGTTACCAAGTCCGGAGTGGGAGTGGCTGTGTTGTCATGGCGGATCCTTAAGCTTCTTCAAAGGCCCCGAGTTCAAACCCGCTGTTATGGCGAATTCGTCTTCCTACAGAGCAACATAAGCAGACTCATGATTCCATTAAGTTGGTGCTCCATAGTTAGTGGCCGTTATGTGCCAAAAGTATGTGTAACACGTCTTCCTTATTACCGATTTTGTGTTTGGTTTTCGGGGACTTTTCTGGCCTGGCTAATTTCTGGCCAATGGTCAACATGTCTCTCTGATGGCTGATGGTTTGATGGATCTACCTGAGAGCTATAGTCACACATGGTTAAAGCGTGGTGGAGGTAGGTGGATTACTTCTGGACCTGGGGCTGTTTTACTGCTAGGGGTGGGGTTCAGATTCTAAGTTCCAGGAAGGGTCAATGTTTACAGATGTACCAGGGCTCTGTAGAGACGTCCTCCCTGCAAACCAGAAGGAACCAACAACATTGCCAAACTCGCAGCCAACTTTGTGTGGGTAGGTTTTATCGTATAGCAGTGGACGGGTCGGATATCGCTGTGTATAAACTGGGGCCGTCACCAGGCCCCATACACAAAGGTATACAATCACATAATCAGAACATCAGAGTCCGGACAGAGCAGAGATCTGGGTGACGGTTGGTTGTGCCCTCCATTGAGGGGGGTTCATTTTAACCTGTTAGTGTACCAGCAACCATCCGGCCACGAACGGCTGCTAGTGTCGCAACAGCAGGTACTACAAATAAGCATCACCATTTAAGAGAAACACCCGTTACCGGGTAACACTAAGTTCCTGTAAAACACCACGATACACACGGGTCCACCACGACTGCAGAATGCGCATGGTTGCGTACCCAGAATACTAGTCCATAGAGGGATGAGCGACTCATATGGCAATAGAGTCGCAGCAACTGGTCTGCTGCTAATCTTCACAGTGACGAGTCACCCCACTTTAGTCTTGGAGATGGAGGACGCCCACTACCCGATATATTACCTGTCCGTGTGAGAGTGCACCTAAGGGGTTGGGTCTCACTCAATACTCTAAAGTGAGCATACTATGAACGGTAATTTTGTTGTCACACAGCACACTCTCCAGAGGTGCCGTCGAGTGATCTTGGGATCCCTCACATCCACACCATCCACCCCTACCTAGCACAACCACATCCCTGCCATGGAACTGTTGTGAGTGCATGCGTATCACAAAAAGACAAGACACAGCAAAGCAAATATCTACGAGACAGGAGAACACACTATTCACTCCTAACGCCTACATTTTACTATGATCCCAAAGTCTTCCTTGCAAAATCACATCCACCTTGCTCCTCACACACCCTACCTCCAACCACTTTCCTCCCTCTATAAAAAGACACATACCAGAGACGTCTAGCCGTCGCTGTTGGGTTATGTACTCAAATCTGCTGTTGCGGTCCCGATGCCAATTTACACTGAGAGATCTAAGACTTTCTGTATGTGTAGAACTCAATAAATTATTTGATCATATCAGAACCCACTTCTACAAACGAGAAATTTCATCACCGAGTATTATTAGTGATCCTTGGTCCCTCCTTTTATCTTCCTTCCCAACAAGTCACCGTGACAACAAGGTCCCCACTTACCTGCCTTTTCCTGTGGTCATGCACTGGTTCGTTTAAATAACGATGAGTTCATATCAGCAAGGTTGCATGTGTAATGTCAGTCATGCTAAAGTTATAGCAAGCAAGGGCACCTTTCCTTCTAAATTATGTTTCATGCTGTCATGTGCTGGCGCCTTTAAAAACCCAGAACAGGGCTGGCTGACAGATTATTTACGTGCGGAGTCAGTGCAACTGATTCGAGAAAAAACCATGTTTTAAATGCGGGTGACTATTGAATTATTGATGACTCAAAACATTAACAAATGCAGTAAAGAAGATATACCAGCAAACAATCTCCTATTGAATAAACCAGGAAGAGGACTCGATCGGTTCCCAATCGGTTGCACATCCTGCTGGTTTAGAAAAAAAAAGGTCACATAAAAAACCTCACACAAGCGGCCCCATGACAGCTCATCACCTCTGAATCAGCACTACACAGCCTACAACATTACACGGGCATCATCACCGTATCTGAAGTCTGGCTTTACCTGTGGCCGTCGCTTGTTAATTTGTCGCATCAAAACATCTATGTTTGAGGTTAGGTTGGTATTTCTATCAACAGGGGGCCCTCCGCACACCCCGTGATGCTCGCTTCTCTCTACCCCGTAGATTGGTTGACGTAAAACGTGTGGGCGTGTCTGTTTCCACACGCGACCTCCAGTGCATGTTTCCCTGTATTAACGTGAAGTACACTCACACCTCATGACAGTGTTTCTCAACTTTGGGGAAACTGTAAATCAAAAAGTAACATACTCCTCCCATCAAACCTTTTAGGCTTCTGAATGCTCTGGCCAGAGTCAGGGAAGAGACGGCGACATGAGCTTGAGCGTCCTTTGACTTTAGCTGAAGCTATTTTCGTTAACCCTTCAAATGGGGCCGCCTGTGTGTGCAAGGGCCTAATGAGAACAGTCTACTCTTTGATACTGTAGTCTAGGTGAACTTTGTTAGCACAAAATAAACCAACCCAACACTCCTCCTAAACCAGCCCAACACTCCTCCTCAACACAACCTTCCAACAGACGTCCTCCTCAAAGAACACCCAACCCATTCCTCCTCTCAACCAACACCCACAAATCACACGTTTCCTCCTCGACTAACACCCTATCAACACTGATCTCATCTCAACAAACCACCCCAATGACAACATTCCTCCTCAAAACACTAGCAACCACATTTCCCTCAACAGTGTAAACAAACACTCCAATACACTTTATTTCCCTAAAAAAAAAACAACCCAAACACTTCTCTCCTCAATAGTTTTACTGACAACCAAACATAATACCTCAACAACTACCTCAACACCACATATACATGGACACTCCTCTCAAGGACCACACTCTCAACTACTTTCTCTTCCAAATAACACCCAACACTTCTTCCTCAACATCACCCAAAAACAACTGCTCCTAAAAACACCCAACACTTTCTAAAACAACTAATGCCCAACCGACCTTCTTCTAAAATCACCCAACACTGTTCCTCCTCAACAACACCTCTATACTACTATAACAAATCTAAGACCGTCCCTCCTTTTCTCTAACACACTCAACCAACAACATAAATGCAAATTATCCGCATACAACACCCAATCAACCCTTCTAAACACACTGCCAATCACCTTCCTCTTATAGCTCAATGCAAACAAATTTTCTGCCTCAAACATTTACCCAGTCACCCATGAATATCCTCCCTAAAACAATTATACCCTCAACACTTCTAAAACACAAGTGCAATCGCTTCTCCTAAAACACTCCCAACACTTCCTCCTTAAAAAGCAACCCCATCACTTTATTTTTCCTCACCAACACTCCAACACGCTCTCTCTCCTCTGAAACTATACCCCACAAAAACAACTCCGCCTCAAAATCTTCTAACCATCAATCTGCGCTTCTCCCTCACTTAAACTACAATACAATACACTCACACATTCTCTCCTAAAACGACACTCTAACACTACCCCTAAAAACAATACTCAACACTTCTTTCTAAAACTCCAAAAGCAACGTTTCTCCCTAACAACCGCATCCCCACACACACTTCCCACTGGTATTATACAATAACCCCTTTTATCCATACTGCTCTCCAAAACGCTCAACACTAAATCCTAAAACACTATGGTATCACTCAAGACGCTTGCTCCTGAAAACACAACAAGACTACCACACTTTGTTCTTGCCAAAACACTACTATACACAACGACTAGTTTCCCTAAAAACACTCAACACAGCTAGCAATTCTCATAAAACAACTTAACACTTCATCCATAAAACCCTCAACACTCCCCTTCAAACCCTCCATGACCTCAGACACTTATCCTCCTCGAAACACCATCTCAACACATACCTCTTCCAACTTGAACATATCAACACGAAACCTTTCTCCTACTTTTCTCTGAATGTAGACTAACTCTCATCGTAGACGTCTGATGCTATCAGGCTTACGTAACAAGCTCTATGTATTTTATATAATTTGTAATTAGATACTAACTCTCTTAAAACTGCTGGTCCTCTCCATACTGTGTTTGAACTGTTATAGATGATGCTTAGTTATCACTTTTTAATAAGTTTTTTCATATTCTTCTCCAAATACAGATTATTAGTTTTTTTTACTGAATTTAAGCTAATCCCTAAAACCTGTCTGATGAATGTTTTTTATCTCACATGATAATTACAAGCATATTTTTTATTCTTCTTACTTATTTATCTACAACAGTGTGTTTTCTATAATATAGTTTTTCTTCACTTTTCCTTGTAATATATTTCTATAGCAGGCTGTATTATTTACGGTTAATAGTTATAACAGATTGTATTATCTAAAGCTCTATTCAACTTCTTTAGATACCATCGCACTGACAAAGGTTTTCTTCAAGGAACACACATCATCTGACTTTGTACGGATGCTATGGGATCTGCTTTTTGGTGGGATAGTGGAGTCTGATGTTTGCGCGAGCCTAAACCATCGGTTAGCTTATCTGCAGGATCACCGATTAGCTGGAAACGGAGTCTGAGCCTGGACCAGATACACCATGGACAGATCAATAAATGGGCCATAGTGCTGTTCCTTACCCTCGCGTCAGCTCCCCTCTGCTGAGTTCCTCTTTATAATCTACAGGCAGTGAAGCTCTACAACCATGCTCTGGTTCCCATCCTCGCTTCATCCTCATTCCCCGAGACCAGCGGTATGAACATTGGTAAGAGCTGAGGGTTTGGTAAGCTTCCGCAAGGAAGGCAAAGCGTCCTTCACCTACCATCTTGCATCACTCTTTCACCTCAAAAAAAAAAAAAAAAAAAAAACCTTCCTCCTCGCTCTTCCTCCTCCTTCTTTTTACTTCTTCTTTGTTTGTTCTTTGTATGCCTCTTTCTTCTCTTTCATTACCCCATAGCCAGACCAGTCAGCTTAAACTTTATATGTCCACCGTTGTCCAGCATATACCATCCAGTCGCCAATTTCCTGTTCCTGTTCACGATGACCAATAACGGATCCTTGAAGATCCTGGCCCAGCGTCCCTTTACCTTCCTGATCTGCCAGCCAGAAAAACGCGAACAGTGTCTCAAAACAGGTTTATGCGCTCAACTTTTACCATATATCAAATAAATCGTACTTTGCTTTTTTTCCGTAAGATTATTTGTTGCCCCAAGTTGCTTAAATTGTTTTGCTAAGGTGATTGGAAAGGTCGTTATCTCAGAAAGTGGTTGCTAGTAGATATCATAGATGGTTGCTAGTGTGTTTTGCAGGTATGGTTGCTGATATCGATGAGTGCCTATCAGTTGCTAAGGTGTTGCTAGGTAGTTAATTCGATTGCTACAGTGGTTGCTATGGTGTTTGCTATGGTGTTGCCTCATGGCATTCCCAGCTGTCTAAGAGTGTTGCTAAGTGCAGTGTTGTTAATCTTGTAATTCATATTCTAGGTCTAAACTGCGTGCTTGGGTGAATTTGGGTTATAAGAGCAATACATAGTATACCATTAGAAAGTTGACCACGGAAATAAAGACTTGTGCAATTACTTAAAATTACTTAAATATTCATATAATATTATAACCTTTATAAAAGATAATCACTTTAAATAATGTCACATGCTTCATATGCATTTAATACCTGTTCTCATAAAAACAGATTGGTTTGTCGTGAATATTTGTTTACTAGTCCCGCTATGCCGTTCTTTCCAAACCACCTTATAAATTTGCTGATAATTTGTGGGCTGACCATGCCAAATTTTTTCCTCCAGCCATTCATTGTGGTATCCCAGAAAGTAACAACCGCTCGCTATTAGCTCTAAGGGGTACCTAAAAAGACTGGGTTATGGAGGGGGGAGGGCAGGAATGCTGGACAGTTGCTACATGGTATTCCAGGTGATTGCTTAAGGTATTTGCTCATTTGATATTGTCCCCAGGTGGTTTGCTACATGTTGCTAGGTGGTTTTGCTAAGATTATCCCAAGGTAAAACGCTGTGCTTGCCTACTATAGGGCAGTCTGCTATAGGTGTGGTTGTCTACAAGGTGCCGGGTGTTGTTATGGTGTCCAATGAGGTGTTGCTTTGTTGTTTGCTTGTACAGGGTTGGCTACCAGGGTGGTTTTTTGTTATGAGATCTCATGTTGGGTTGTGTAAGTAGTTTGCTTGATAGGTACGAATTGCTACAGTATGTCAGTTATGCTTTGCTATGGTTTTCCTATAGATACTTGTCGCGCTGTGGTATTCCAGATGATAGGAGCTAGGTGTTTTGGTAAGGTGTTGCTACTATATTTGCTCCCAGGTTGTTGCTATGATGTTTCTGCAGATGGTGGCTTACAAGTATCCTAGGTATATTCTATGGAGTTACTATTGACTGGTTATGGAGTAAGTACTTGTTTTGCGTGAAGTGGTTGATGAGGTTGCTAATATGAATAAGAATGTTTGCTAGGTTTATGAATGGGAGTTTATGGAGCGAGGGAACGATGGCATGAATGAAACGACTAACAGAGGATTGTCAGGTCATATACTATGCTGGTGTCTCTACTAGTGCTTGGACCACGCGTGCCCTAAGGTTAAGTCCTTGTGATTATATCCACGCAAAGGCAAACAATGACTGTGTGGGGGCAATTGAATGAGAATCTATGGTATGTATGGCGGATTAGACAACACGACAACATGGAGGAGGTGTGGGTCAGTACGGCTGTGGATTATAGTTTTAGGGATCTGCCCACCTCACATGATCGGACTGTCACACATGATAGTACCTACCTGAATATATCACTAGTCCCCATGTCTCAAAGTTATTTGACTGCTTTTTCAAAGTTAGAACCTCCGTCTTTCCCTGGTCTCCTGAATATCTGAATGGAAGACGTTGGCGTTGTCCCCTGCAGCCCAGACATCTCCCGTCACCAAAGCCCAACGGTAATCTCCATAGTTCTTCACTGAGAGAAATAAAACAAGAGACACACATGAAGTCACGGCAGCTCTTAGGTGCACAAACAGATGATCACATGTTTACTCAGTGTAGGTGAGTACATTCTTCCTCCACTTCCAGGGATTTTCACATTGGGTAGCTCTCCACTTTTCGATTTTGCCATCTAGCTTCATCTTCTGAGAGGCCAGCGATGGGCAGGGGAACATGTAGTGCGTCCCCATGGTTTGGGCACTACGATTTTGCCAAGGATCACTGTTCCAGAAACGCAGCCCGTCTCGTCATGCCTTTCGTTAGTGTGGCCAATCATGCAGACGTTTGATCCTGGGTTCAGTAAAAAGAGCATCTCTTCAGTGGAATGTCAGTGTAGAGTAACTCAGTGAGTGTAATGTGTTAGCGGTGCTGTAAGTAGTGTGTCGGTGTATCAGTGACTCAGTGAGTGTAATGTTTCGTTGGACTGTTAAGTAGCGGTGTCGGTGTAACAGTAAATCGTCAGTATACGTGTTGTAACTGTGGGTAGTTGTGCTTGTAAGTAAGTTGTTGTCGGGTGTACAGTAGCTTCAGTGAGTAGGTAATGTGTTTAGTGTGCTGTAAAGAAGTGTGTCGGTGTGTACAGTAGCCTCAGTGAAGTGTAATGTGTTTCAGTGCGCATCTGTAAAGTAGTGTGTTCCGGTGCCTACAGTAAACTCAGGTAAGTGTAATGTCGTGTTAGTGTGACTGTACGTAGTGGTGTCCGGTGTAAAACAGTAAACTCAGTAAGTGTAATGTGTTTCTAGGTGGGCTGTAAGTAGTGAGCTCAGGTTTTGGTTGTTTTGGTTGCTACAGTAACATCTATGTAAGTGTAATGCCGGTTAGTGTACCTGTAAGTCGTGGTGTTGGTGCATACAGTAACTGAGGTGAGTTTTTTGTTAAGTGTATATTGCGTTAGTGTGTACTGTAACTGTGTTTTGGGTGTACAGTTATACTCAGTAATGGTGTAATTGTGTTTTAGTGTACTGTAATTAGTTGGTTGTGATACGGTAGACAACTCAGTAAGTGTAATTGTGTTAGTGTGCTGTATATTAGTGGTGTTGGTGCTACAGTAAACGTCTAGTACGTGTACATGCGTTTTAGTGTACTGTAAGTAGCGTGTGTTGGGTGTACGGTAACTCAGTTAAGAGTAAGCAGTGTTTTAGTGTGTGTGCTGTAAGTTCGTGTGGTTTGTGTACAAGTAACTCAGTAATTGTAATGTGTTAGTGATGGCTGTAAGTAGAGTGTTTGGTGTGTACAGTAAACTCAGTCAGTTGTGAATGTGTCAGTAGTCGTGTAAAAGAGTGTTTGTGTCTTGTTTTTCTACAGTGTAACTCAGTAAGTGTAATTTAGTAAGTGTAATGTGAATAGTTTTGTGGTGATAAACAGTATCTTAGTGTTGTCGGTGGGTTAGTGGCAGTAGTAGTGTAGTCAGTAATTTTGTGCAAAGTAACTCAGTAAGTGTACATAATGCGTTTTAGTTGTACTCGTACTGTTAGTGTTCGTGTTGGTGTAACAGTAACAACTAAAGTAAGTGTAATGTGGTGTAGTGTACTGTTGACTAGTAGCGGTCAGTGTACAGTAACTCAGTAAGTGGAATGTGTTTTTAGTGTTGCTGTAAATGTAGTGCCGTTGGTGTACGGGTAACTTCAGTGAGTGTAATGTGTGTTGGTGTGCTGGAAGAGTGTGTTTGTTGGACAGTACATAACTCCGTGAAGTTGTAAGTTTGTTAGTGTATTCGTAGGTGCTGTAGTAGTGGTACTGTAAACTCAGTCGTCTCCTCCCCCTTTCTTTTTTTTTTTTTTTTTTTCCCCCACCTCCTCTCCAGTACCCCAGTGATTGTGTTCAAGACAGTTGCCATGGTAGGTAGGTGCTGTTGGGTGTAAAACAGTTAGCTCGTGTATCCCGTAACCCGTGTTAGCCCTGGTGACCCCACCAGGATATTGGTGTATCGTACACGTCAAGTAAGTGTAATGCTTGTTAGTGATGCTGTACAGATAGTGTGTACGGTGGGTGATACGCGCTAACTCAGTAAGTGTAATGGTAATTGTGTGTCGTAAGTAGTGTAAAGCTGGAATTCAGTAACTCATGTGAGCTGTAATGTGTTAGTTTTTTGTAAGTACTCTGTTGGTAACCAACTCCCCGTCAGTAAGTGTAATGTGTTAGCAAATTTTCTGCTGTCATCTCTCTGTACCCAGGTAGTGTGTTGGTGTACGGCTTACCTCAGGTCAACACTCAATTACAGTGTACATTCTGTAATACGTGTTGGCTTGTTTCGTAAAAGTAGTGTTTGTCTTTTGGTACGCGTTAGGGTAAACTCAGTAAGTGTAAGGTGTCAGTGGACTGTAAGTAGTGTGTTTGGTCGTACGGTAACTTCCAGTAAGTGTAGATGTGTTAGTCGTACTGTAAGTAGTGTGTTGGTGTACAGTAACTCAGTAAGTGTAATGTGTTTAGTGTGCTGGGATAAGTAGTGTGTGTTGGTGTACAGTAACTCAGTAAGTGTAATGTGTCAGTGTACTGTAAGTAGTGTTTTGGTGTACAGTAACTCAGTAAGTGTAATGTGTTAGTGTACTGTGAATAGTGTGTTGGTGTACAGTAACTCAGTAAGTGTAATGTGTTACTCTGCTGTAAGTAGTGTGTTGGTGTACAGTAACTCAGTAAGTGTAATGTGTCAGTGTACTGTAAGTAGTGTGTTGGTGTACAGTAACTCAGTAAGTGTAATGTGTTAGTGTACTGTGAATAGTGTGTTGGTGTACAGTAACTCAGTAAGTGTAATGTGTTAGTGTACTGTAAATAGTGTGTTGGTGTACAGTAACTCAGTGAGTGTAATGTGTTAGTGTGCTGTAAGTAGTGTGTTGGTGTACAGTAACTCAGTAAGTGTACTGTGTTAGTGTACTGTAAGTAGTGTGTTGTGTACAGTAACTCAGTGAGTGTAATGTGTTAGTGTGCTGTAAGTAGTGTGTTGGTGTACAGTAACTCAGTGAGTGTAATGTGTTAGTGTACTGTAAGTAGTGTGTTGGTGTACAGTAACTCAGTAAGTGTAATGTGTTAGTGTGCTGTAAGTAGTGTGTTGGTGTACAGTAACTCAGTAAGTGTAATGTGTTAGTGTACTGTATTGTAGTGTGTCGGTGTACAGTAACTCAGTAAGTGTAATGTGTTAGTGTGCTGTAAGTAGTGTGTTGGTGTACAGTAACTCAGTGAGTGTAATGTGTTAGTGTGCTGTAAGTAGTGTGTTGGTGTACAGTAACTCAGTAAGTGTAATGTGTCAGTGTACTGTAAGTAGTGTGTTGGTGTACGGTAACTCAGTAAGTGTAATGTGTTAGTGTGCTGTAAGTAGTGTGTTGGTGTACAGTAACTCAGTAAGTGTAATGTGTCAGTGTACTGTAAGTAGTGTGTTGGTGTACGGTAACTCAGTAAGTGTAATGTGTTAGTGTACTGTAAGTAGTGTGTTGGTGTACAGTAACTCAGTAAGTGTAATGTGTTAGTGTGCTGTAAGTAGTGTGTTGGTGTACAGTAACTCAGTAAGTGTAATGTGTCAGTGTACTGTAAGTAGTGTGTTGGTGTACAGTAACTCAGTAAGTGTAATGTGTTAGTGTACTGTGAATAGTGTGTTGGTGTACAGTAACTCAGTAAGTGTAATGTGTTAGTCTGCTGTAAGTAGTGTGTTGGTGTACAGTAACTCAGTAAGTGTAATGTGTCAGTGTACTGTAAGTAGTGTGTTGGTGTACAGTAACTCAGTAAGTGTAATGTGTTAGTGTGCTGTAAGTAGCGTGTCGGTGTACAGTAACTCAGTAAGTGTAATGTGTTAGTGTACTGTAAATAGTGTGTTGGTGTACAGTAACTCAGTGAGTGTGATGTGTTAGTGTGCTGTAAGTAGTGTGTTGGTGTACAGTAACTCAGTGAGTGTGATGTGTTAGTGTGCTGTAAGTAGCGTGTCGGTGTACAGTAACTCAGTAAGTGTACTGTGTTACTGTACTGTAAGTAGTGTGTTGTGTACAGTAACTCAGTGAGTGTAATGTGTTAGTGTGCTGTAAGTAGTGTGTTGGTGTACAGTAACTCAGTGAGTGTAATGTGTTAGTGTGCTGTAAGTAGTGTGTTGGTGTACAGTAACTCAGTAAGTGTAATGTGTTAGTGTGCTGTAAGTAGCGTGTTGGTGTACAGTAACTCAGTAAGTGTAATGTGTCAGTGTACTGTAAGTAGTGTGTTGGTGTACAGTAACTCAGTGAGTGTAATGTGTTAGTGTGCTGTAAGTAGTGTGTTGGTGTACAGTAACTCAGTAAGTGTAATGTGTTAGTGTGCTGTAAGTAGTGTGTTGGTGTACAGTAACTCAGTAAGTGTAATGTGTTAGTGTGCTGTAAGTAGCGTGTTGGTGTACAGTAACTCAGTAAGTGTAATGTGTTAGTGTGCTGTAAGGAGTGTGTTGGTGTACAGTAACTCAGTGAGTGTAATGTGTTAGTGTGCTGTAAGTAGGGTTTTAGTGGCCATAATAAATCATGCTTATAACAGTTGTGTCACTGTTGTATTGGAACTGTCATAGTTCAGTCAAACCGCCACTGAGGGATACTCACTTGTCCTATGTCTAATGTGTCGACGGTGAAGATGTCCACACGCCCGGTTTCAAAGTAGTTTCCCAGGTTATTGTCGGAGACAACCAGCATCATTCTACTGGTGTCACCCTTCTCCCCATAAAGCTTCACAAAGACCTTGGAATCTGAGCTTCCGCCGCTGATGTTGCCTGTCTTCACAGCGATATGGTAGCTGACATCTGAAACCAAAACGTTCAGAGCTGATTAACACGTTTCAACTGCTGGGTTAACAGAGACCGCTTTTAACCGCCTTCTCAAAACAGCCGATCAATCAATCTACCTCTGGACATACACGGGTGGCCCCCAGTTTAATGTAGCCAAGGAATTACAGCTTATAGGTTTGGGAATTTTTTTAAATATGGATTTAAATCAGGATAGAGTACATAGAACAAACCGTCAATAGACTCAAACAAGATAAATGGAAAATAATTAAGAGAATAATTAAGATTTAAATAATAAAGGGTTACGGTTAGGGTTACAGAACCCAGAAGAGAAATCCAGAGATCAAACAGAGGTCCAAACCCAATTAAACGATCAGACTTTGAACTAAACCAGAAGGGAGAATCCGAGAAGGAGAGAGTCAGAGAACAAAGAAGAGTCAATCCCAGAGATAGGAAGCAGAGAACTACAGGGAGCCCGCTTAGTGTGCGGTCTTCACAATGAGGGACTGTGACTGAGGGGTGTATGTACTGAAGAGGAGATGAGGTGCAGGTGAGTCTAGTTCAAATTTGGGAGAGCTTGACTGGGGGAATTAAGTGTGATGGGTGGGTTCGGGACATGTAGCTGTGATGTCATCACAGAGTGAACTCTGGGAGATGGAGTCCGGGAGGTCGGAGGCAGCGGGGAACCCGGAAGAGTGACAGAAATATAATAAAATCAATGTAATAAATTAATATTGCAATGTAAAATTTTAAATAGGCATACTGAAATTAAAACAGAGCAATAAAAAATAAATAAATAAAAATCATTTAAAATATTTTAATAATAAAAAATACTAAAATGAATTTAATATGGCTGAAAATTACAATAAGGGTAATATGAATAATATAAAAATGAAAATATTGTCTATGCATGTGACGTAAGCAGGGACGGGTCTTATCTCTGTACCTGACTGACCCAACACCACCATTACAGACATCCAGCGAGCAGTGGTGTCCTCCATGAGTCCTCCTGTTAGTGCAGCACCATTGGCAGACGGCTGCACCACACAGGACTACATGCACACAGACCGTTACCACGACTGTCCTTAACACCACGTCAACATCATTTGGCAGCTAGCGTTAGCAAACACAGCGGCCCGACTCCACCATACTGAGAGACAGACTTCTGTATGTGTAGCTCAATAAATATTGATCATATCAGTCTAAATTTATCATCAGTTATTGATCCTGGTCACCTTTATCTTCCTTCCCAACACACCCGCACTCCCACACCTCCTTCTGGGTGCGGCTGTTCTTTTGATATATATATATATATATATATATACAGGGGTTGGACAATGAAACTGAAACACCTGGTTTTAGACCACCATCATTTATTAGTATGGTGTAGGGCCTCCTTTTGCGGCCAATACAGCGTCAGTTGGTCTTGGGAATGACATATACTGCGTCCTGCACAGTGGTCAGAGGGAGTTTAAGCCATTCCTCTTGCAGGATAGTGGCCAGTTCACTACGTGATGCTGGTGGAGGTTCGTCCTTCTTGGTGGTATGTTGACATTACCCTGGATACCGTGGCTCTTGATACATCACAAAGACTTGCTGTCTTGGTCACAGATGCGCCAGCAAGACGTGCACCAACAATCTGTCCTCTTTTGAACTCTGGTATGTCACCCATAATGCTGTGTGCATTGCAGTATTTTGAGCAGAACTGTGCTCTTACCTGCTAACTGAACCTTCACACTCTGCTCTTACTGGTGCAATGTGCAATTAATGAAGATTGGCCACCAGGCTGGTCCAATTTAGCCATGAGACCTCCCACACTAAAATGACAGGTGTTTCAGTTTCATTGTCCAACCCCTGTATATATATATATATATAGGTGTACTGTATATAGATATATATATCTGTACTGTGGCTAAAAGAAGATTTTCCCAGTTCTGTAAAATCTCTCAGTCCATAAAACACCAAGGAAAGCACTTACTAAACAGCCTCTGTCCATCAGCAAATGGAACCAACTCCCGAACAATCTGGCCATCGTCCTCATTCCGGTCGAGCCATCTGAAAGAGAGACTGTACTGTGAGGATCTGAAACGATATGACCTTGCTATAACCAACAAAGCCCTACCGACCTGTTACACGGGAACTCCACAGCCTGAGACTCCGTCTGCCCTTCCTCTCGGACCACTACTTTATCTAGAAACCAACCACAACCTCCCCCTCGGCCATCGTGACCAATCCGTACTCGGCGCACCTGGCCAATGGATACGGCTTCGACTATGAACTCATCAGCCTGTGGAGGAACACAGAGATGACATCTTTATAGGCAGGAGTGCAGAGCAGTTCCCAGAGGCTTTCGATCGCACACGCGACTTACATTGCCCTTCTCAAACTTGTTGACGTTGTTCTTGCAGTTGACTAAGGAGCGGTCACCTGTGTCTCCTAAATCACCAATCAGGCAAAGGAAGACGTGGGCATCGGTCCCACTTCCACTGATGGTCCCAGTGTAGACCGTAACTCGATACTTCATTACTGCAACACAGTAATCAGACGGCACTTCAGCTAAACGACTCTGAACACAATGAGGCTGTAGAAACTCATATACACTGACATGGCAAAAGTATGCAAGCGCTGTGTTAGGGAAAGTTATTGGCTAGGGGCAGATACTGATTATCACGTTGGACCACATGGGGGCGCCAATCACTGGGGTCGTATAAACTGTGGCCTGCCGGAAATGACGGGCTGGAGCAACGGCGGGAAACTTTGGGGCTTTGAAGAGTGCGGCTGGGACTCTTCCAGAGAGAGGTTGGCTCTCCTGGGGTCTTGCACTCTCTCTCTCTCTTCTTCTTCCGGTGGACATCCTTCCCATCAACTGATAAAACCTGAATGCTACTTTAAACAGAGCTTGGGCTGGCCGACCACGGGCTCATGGACTGAGCTGCCCCCCCTTCAAGGTGACTCAAGGACTCGGACAGGTGAGTTGGTCTCTCACTGGGTCCAACCACTTAGGTGTACACCTCTACGTAGGGTTCATCTGCCGCAGTGTGGGCAGTGTGTCTCGTTACAGTCAGGGGCAGGATCCTAATTACACCCTAGATATGGGTGTAAGAGTATGACTTAGTGTACCAGTGGTCCCTGGGCTTGTGACAGCTGTTACCTCAGGATACGGCAAGGAACCGGACTCTAGAGGACTGGCAACATGTGGCGTGGGCTGATGAGTCGCGGTGCCAGTGGTTTGTGGCTGATGGTGGGATTTGTATCTGGTGTGGACCCCATGTAGCCATGGACCCCAGTTGTCAACAAGGCAGTGTGCAAGCTAGTGGTGGTTCCATACTGGTGTGGGGTGTGTTCTCATGGTATGGGTCAAATCTACTGGTCTGCCCAAATATGTCAATGACCTGTGCCCCCTTCGTTTCCCTGCCTGGTGACGAGTGCTTTGCAGGCCTTCATGGACTTCATGTTCCCCGACAATGGGATATCCCAGCAGGAGAATGCACCAAGCCATTGGGCTCAAGTTGTCCAAAACTGGATTGTTTGGGATTCATGGCTTTATGGGCTCTGCGCCACACACAATCCCCACCATCAGCCCAAAACAACTGACACCGTGACTTATCAGACCATGCCACATGTTGCTGGTCCTCTAGGCTTCAGGTGAGGTGCTGTGTCCGGTGCGGTGATGTTAACAGAAGTGCTCTGGTGGGTTTTCCGCTCCCATATCCCATAGAAGCTAAGGAACACTGCACTAGCCTGCAGGGCATGCACGTGGGGCCTCCTGCATTGAATGTGGACGCCAGACACCGCCATTCACAGTCATTAAGCACCATGTGGGCAGCCACAGCGCTGTCCACTGCGGGGGTAATGCCTTCAATGGCGTATTCCCGGGAACACACTTGAGCCTGTGGATCGAGGAATGATAACTGCCCATACAACTTTGGAAATCTAATGTCCTGTCGGTCTGGCATCCACTATTATGCTTTTACAGGTGTGGACATTCCCAAGCGGGCCCCTGAGGAAAACCACTTCATAATCAGGAATCCTGGTATGTCAGTGTAGGTGAGCTTTTTGAACTGAGCGCGTTTTTTCAGAACTACCAATACTATGTGTGAAACCACATGAGAGTGTTTGGAGCGTGCGGAGCAGTGTATACGTGTCCCCAACACTGCTACATTTGGGTGAAGGACAAAAGTGTGCTTGTTCGCTAAACAGCTCCCTTAGGGTAAATCTGAGCATCTCGCCTGTCAGTGGCTCTTGGATAAGATCCCCCATGCCAGAAAGCTCCCGGACCACTTCGTTGTCATCTTCATTCGTATCCAGCCAGCGCTCACACGGGAAATTGAACTTCTCCTTCGTTAACGTCTTCATCAGTGTCACCTTTGGAGACATAAACCAACACTGACTCGCATCCCAGAAACATAGTTACCGTAATACATGGCAACACCGTAAAGTAGGCGCTACGTTATCTTACACGGCTTAGATGCCAGCCTGCAAACGGATGTCTCTTCTCATGCCAAACTCTTAGTTTCGTCAGCTTTCCAAGATCAGGAAGTTCGATCTGAAGACATTGATAAAAAAAATGGAATCCACCAATGGAAATGAACAGTACTGATCCGTGTTTCCTGATTGTGAAAGTGATTGGGGCTCAGCATAGTTACCATGAACTTATCAAGCTGACCCTGCTCAAAATTGTCTGTTTTGTTGTCCAGCCTCATCTCGTCAGACTTGCCCCTCTCTCCGTAGATCTGAAGAAGGACGGAAGCGTCCGTGCCTGCTCCGGGAAGATCAGATGTCCATATCCAGAGAGACCATGGATGCTCTAATGAACAAAACAACATCATGTCAGACCCATCTCTGGTAAGACCTGAACCAGATTCTCAAGGGAACCACCCTTCTATTAATAACTAGAAAAGTGCATTTCCTGAAGGAAACGCAGGATGGTTGCACAGTTTGCTCAGAGAGGAACGAGGGATGAGTAAACGAGTGCGGGTCAGTATGACTGTGGATTAACGTCTGGGGACCTGCCCTTAGTTAGTATGTGAAGTTTGGTGGTTCTCGGGCGAACGAAAGCGTTACTGCTCGGTTTGGGCGAAAATGACTGGGACTCTATGGGAGGAACAAGGGATGCAAAACAAAAAGGAGAAGTGAACGAGTGCGGGTCAATCCAACACTGAATGTGAAGTTTGGTGGCTCTCGGGCGAACGAAAGCGTTACCGCTCGGTTTGGGGCGAAAATGACTGGGACTCTATGGGAGGATCGAGGGATGAATAAACGACAGATAGACGAATGAGGGTCAGTATGGCTGTGCAAGAGTGCTTGGGGACCTCCTCTTAGTGAGCATGTGACGTTTCCTGGTTCTTGGACGAAGGAAACAGCTGGGTTTTTTGGGTCGAAAATGACTGAGACTCTATGGGAGGATCGAGGGATGAATAAACGACAGATAGACGAGTGCGGGTCAGTATGGCTGTGGATTAGTGCCTGGGGACCTGCCCTTAGTGTGTTTGTGAAGTTTCGCGCCTCTAGGCCGAACAAACCAGCTGGCTTTAAAGGGGGCCAAAAATGACTGGGACTCTATGGGAGGAACGAGGGATGCAAAACAAAAAGGAGAAGCGAACGAGTGCGGGTCAATCAAACACTGTATTCCTGCTAGGGCTAGTGTATCCAATTTGGTGTCTCTAGGTCGAGCGGAAGTAGGTTAGATAGGCTCATGTTTTTCGATCCTATTCATTCTCTATGGGAAAAAAAAATCCGGAAAAAATTCCTTCCTATTCGGAATCTGTGCATCCAATCAAAAAGCTGTATACAAGCCCACATCAGCGTATCAGACTGGACAATCTGGAGTTGGAACGGAGTTGATATCTCGAAAGCTGCGATGAAACGGGAGAAAAAGAAAAATCGAATAACGGTATAGCTGTTTAATCAGCCATAATGATAAAGTACAGCTGCACCCAGAAGGAATCAACCGACAGGAAGGAATCTTGGTGGGTAGGTTTGACATTGAGAGACATGCCAATGATTCAAGTTTCATGCTCAGCCGCACATGTGATGGGCCTTATCACTGTACCTGACTGACCCAACTGGCACGACTGGGGACAGAGATGAACTGATCGGATCCCTGAACTGACAGTAACGACTGAAGTGCCCGTGAGCAAGCCTCAACTTCTCCCCTGGCACCGTGGATAGGACTGCCCAGCCCCGATGGGTTAATGCTGCAGAAGACAAATTACTTTGGACCCTAAGCTCTCTACTCGATTGGCCTCAGCTAAGTTAATAACCGAGAGGGTTGGATAGAGGATGAATGGTGTCCTGTGATCATCCATCCCATGCAGCTAAGCTATTCTCACACAGTGCGGTGGAGGTGGGTGAGAAAGAGGTGACACCAGGCCTCCTGGACCATGGTGCCTCTGCACACGGGCGTCTCCACCAAGACTAAAGAGGGACTCGTCACTGAAGATGACCCGCTGCCATTCTGAGTCACTCCATGACAGTCTGGTACGACACCACTGCAGTCTTTGGTGACGGTGACGTGGTGTTAAGGACAGTCGTGGTAACGATCTGTGTACATGTAGTCCTGCGTGGTGCAGCCGCCTGCCAACGGTGCTGCACTAACAGGAGGACTCATGGAGGACACCACTGCTCGCTGGATGTCTGTAATGTTGGCTGTTGGGTCAGTCAGGTACAGAGATAAGGCCTGTTCTTGCACGGTTGAGCACAGTGAATTAGAGAGGTCTTCGGACTGAGCCTTGTGGAACCCCTTGAGTGACAGAGAGGAAATATGACCAGCGATGTTGTCAACCTGCTCTGCTCTGTTGACGTATGACGTAAACCCGTCCAGGACAGGAGCATCAATGCCCTTCCTTTGGAAAGTTTGACTCTGAGCAACAAGACTACTTACTTTTCTGCCTTTTCTGTCGCAGTGAAACCATCTCATACAGCTCCCTCTCAATCAATCCGTCTCCCTCATTCTCATCCAGCCACTTGGAGCAAGGGAAGGTCTGCTCAATCCCAGTGAATGGGCAATAGATTACAACCTATAGCAAAAGAGGCATGGTCAATATTGATCCATAGATTGTTAGAGGTTGTTAGAGGGACGGACACAGTTTCTTACCCTATCAGAGTACCACCCTGCGTTAACCCCTCCATTGTCATGGCCAATAGTGACGCGACTGAGCGGGCTCAGGAGGGCGGCAATCTCCACGTTAAAGATGTCTGTGAGCCCGCGTTCAAATTTGCCGCCCTCTAGGAAAATCTTGCCACTGTTCTTCATGCCTTTGGAGCCATGCATGATCATGTGGATTTTGGAGTTGGTGCCAGCTCCCCTAATGTTCCCTGTCACCACCTGCACGTTGTAAACAATGCCTGCAGGATAGGGTTACAGGCACTGCAATCAGGTTCTCTTAAACTTGAGACAGGTTTTAATCCACCAGGAACAAAAACATCTATAACACAAAGAAAGTGTGGAGAGAAACAGAGCGCAGCAGTTTGACCTACTGACCTGCATCAACACTACAATGCTTGGGTGGTATTAATAAAGCTGCTTAAAGCCTGCATAAGCTCTTAATGACAGCTGACCTCAGTTTACGTAGAACAGTGTATTCTGATAGGCATCGTCTGTCTTAAAGGGTTCTTGGTCAGTTGTGATGGCAACACCTGGGTCAGGTGTTCACATGGCATCTTCTGTACCTATGTAAAGGAGGCATACACCTCAACCACCATTTAGGTGAGTTGTATTTCATCATGTTCTAGAACAAACTAATAGGAATGGGTTCTTTTCACAGCTCCAATTGCATAAAAGTTGGGACGCTGTGTAAAAATGTTAAGTATAAATGTAAATCTATATAAAAACAGATTGCAATTATTAACAAATCTCATATAATTATCATTTATTCACTACAGAACACAAATCATAAAAAAAGAAATAAGAATTTTATCTATTTAGTATTCTATATAGTATTCTATTTTTTGCAGTTGGCTTGTAAAAGTCTGATTATTACATTGAAACTTTTAAAAGCTGTACTACCTTAAATTAACTGCCACCTAAAATTCTTTTTCACCTTAAATCCACTCTTAGCACCTTAACTTCAATGCGACATTAAATTCCCTGCCACATTAAATTCACTCCTACCACCTTAACGTCACTGCCACCTTAAATTTCCTGCCACCTTAAATTCACTCCTACTGCCTTAACTTCAATTCCACCTCAAAATCATTGCCACCTTAAATTTACTCCTACCACCTTAAATACATTTCCACCTTAAATTCCATTCCACCTTAAATTTACTCCTACCACTTTAACTTCACTGCCACCTTAAATTTCCTTCATTTTGCTTATTTTAAAAAATGTGCTTGAAACAGGCCAAATAATCTGACAATACAGTAAGAACATTTGGTTGACTAAAATTACTTAAAACAAACATAAAAAAGCTGAAAATCATCATGAAATTAGTTTTCAGCATCTCAAAATAAGAATTTAGAAAATAGAAATAAAAAAAAACATTTGACTATTTCATAAAATTCTTAACTCATTTAGATCTTGATGGCAGCAATGCATTTCAAAAAAGTTGGGACAGGGGTTAAAAAAGGGTGGAAAGTAAGTGGTACTAATAAAAACAGCTGGAGGAGCAATTTACAACTAAGTCACATGACTGGGTATAAAAAGAGCACTTTAGAGAGGAAGAGTCTCGGAAGAAAAGATTGGTGGAGGTTCACCAATCTGCGAAAAATTAAAGCTGGGCATCTACAACTGTGTAATGGTTTCCGAAGACAATTCCTTAACCTAAAGATTGTCAAGACTTTGGATATCCCATCATCTACGGTACATGACATCATCAAAAGATTCAGTGACCTCCTTTAGTGGATTGCTTTAGCCGTAGCATCCCTCTGCCGATCGTAGCAATCCCATCTCTGTCCGAAGAGAGGTACGATGATGTGAATGCTCCAATTCATCTGCTGTGGTTAAGTTTCATAAGAAGGGTCTATAGTGACTCAAAATTGAGAGTCTCTACCAAAAACAAAATTTAGGCTATAGTAAGCTAAAAGGGGATAATGCTTAGGGTCGTGATAGTGGTTCAATATTAGAGAATATGAAAACTATCACCCACCAGTGGGTGTGGGCTTCCTCGCACTCCCACTTAACAAGACAGTCCCGATTTGGTAATCCCTTTCCATCTTCCATCATCGCTCGTCTATTGCATATGCCTTAGGCGGTTTACAGGGAACTCGTATTCTTGGCCTTGTTTCCCAGTGTCGTCCACTATCACTATAAACAGAAAGCAGCAGTATTCCAAAAAAAAGTCACATAGTGATTGTGGCCAAATATTGATTTCATTTTAGTTTATTGACCAATAACAGTTACCACCATTTAGCCTGGAGCGAATTCAGCCAAAGAATAAAAGACCAGATACTTTTATTTGATAGCATTTATACAATAGGGTGTACAATTTATTAACAGCATCTAAGTCAGTTAATAAGCATAGTAACTATAACATGGCAGTTTAAGTAATGTAAAAATGTATTATTATAACATATGTTTTAGATTGTATTTGTAGATGGTAGTTATAATATAGTAACCCTTACTTTGTGGAATGCTTGTAGAGTGATATCTTAAGTTGTGTATATATAAAATCACTTAGAATATGATCATTAGAAATGATGAGATATGGGTTGAAACTCAACATTAAAACCTTAGTCGTACACTTTGACATCAATGTGTCTAGACTACTAAACATGAAAGAAACGCGGGGGGGGGTTTGGGCAGCTTGCTAAGTGAGTGAAATCGAAAGGATGGAATATAGGCTATCAATCAACACCATAGATGAGATGCGGTTCAGTTCAGTGTAAGTTTGGTGCTGCGCCCTAGTTTCAGTGGGGACCTGGGGAGCCTTGAGTGAGTATGTGAGTTAAGTTTGGTGGCTCTCAGGCGAAGGAAAATCAGCCACCTTTAGCTGCTGTGTATATCAAAAACGAATGGGACTCTATGGGAGGAACGAGGGTGGATGAATAAACGTTTAGAGGGTGTGTGTGGGTCAGTGTGGCTGGTGTGGAATTAGTGCTTGGGGACCTCCCATTGTAGTGAGTATGTTGCTAAGGAAAAGTGTCGTGGCTCGCCGTGGAGCGCGATGAGGATACAGCAGGTTTTTAGGTGTTGTTTAAAAATTAAATGTAACTCTAATGGGAGAAAAAAAAGGGAATGTGAAAACAAGAAAGACAAAAACTGACGACGGAGTGGCGGCGGTTCAAATCATCACACTGAATTGTTTGTGAGCTAAATTTATCCCGAAATTGGTGCCTCTAGGTCGAGTGGAAGTAAGGGTCTAGATGGGCGCAAGCGCTTTTCATCCATCCTATTTTATTTTGTCTATGGATATAAAAATTTCCAGAAAAATTCCTTCCTACACGGAAATCCGTGCATCCGATCGAAAACCTGTATACATGTGCACATCCTCGCGGCAAATTCATACCGTATAGATCTCGAATTTGGAAACGATGTTTGATATCTCGAGAACTGCTGGAACTTATACAGGAATTGTTATAAGACAGTATGTCCAGATTGAGGATACAACTGGTATAGTGAAGCATTTAAAGTATATTTCAAGTAGTTTGTATAGAATATTATGGAATCATGATAGGGAGAAATAGTAGAATCAAATAAACATTTTAAACTCCAAGATGCTTTTTGAGAAACTGGGGCTAAGAACAGCAGAATTCCCTATAAAAGAAAATATATTATTTAATGGTTATTTTTTATATTAATTAAAGATTTAATAAGGATTACAGCTAAGCTAATATAAAGTTAGCCCGTATTTGCTTATAATTAGCTAATAATGCTTATAACTCTCTGGAGTTTCATTAATGGATAAAGCCTTATTGTAAAACGCTAGCTTTTCTTTATTCCCAGTTACAGGGTGCCTTGTTCCCTGTCACCTCACATGGAATGTATGTTTGGAAAACATGGTGTTAATCTACACAATCTATGTGCGAATCTCCCTGTAGTGGGTCTCATGAATTGGAAAAACAATCCCTTAAAGTAGCGTGGTGTTTCCTTTCAACGTAGATAAGGTGACTACAGCCTGGGAGAATGACCTCATCCCAAAGTGCTTTGAGTGACACAGGTGCCTTGGCCAAGCTTCAAGGACCGATATATAAAGTCTCATGAAGCTGATTTTGCTGAGTAATAAAATTCCAGGAGCTACAGAATTTTTAAAAGTATATATACATGTTAAAATCTGGAATTTGGGATTATTTGTAGTGCTTAATATGTGTACTTTGAGTTTGTCTGAAGTTGGTAATGAAAGGTAATGACACCTCCCATTAGTTATTCATGGAGTCAATGCTTCTACAGTCTGAGAACACATGTATGAATGAAAACCAAAGAGGTGGAACAATGATACTTCCAAAAATAAAGTAAAATAATCTTATATCGAGTTAATATGTCCTAATGTTCTCATTTTAAGATTGTTGTAGGTTAGTTATAAGATTACTTAACTTATGTCAAGACATTTTTCTCAATATGTTGGCAGATCATTTTGCTTATTTTAAGAAATGTGCTTGAAACAGGCCGAATAATCCGACAATACAGTAAGTACATTTGGCTGACTAAAATCACTTAAAACAAATAAACAGAAATCTGTTTACAGCATCTCAAAATAAGAATTTCATTAAAAAAGAAATAAGAATTTTATCAACTATTCTATTTTTTGCAGTTGGCTTGTAAAAGTCTGATTATTACATTGAAACTTTTAAAAGGGACGAACCGGAAAAGGAAAGTGTACACAAACGAAAAGGGAGGGTGAAAAATGTAAAGAACGGCGTGTTACCGGCCTTTCCCCTGGCGGTGTGGGACAGACGTCATGTGGTGAGGAGAAAACAAAGGGAAGGGGGGAGGAGGTGGTGGGACGAGAGGGGAGGGGGACGGGGGGGGGAAAAGGAAAAAAGGGGAAGAGGAAAAAAGAAAAAGAAAAAAAAAAGAGGGAAAACAAGGACGGGGAGAGAAGGAAAGGGGGGATAAAAGCAATACTTTCATGACGAATGGCTTGGGTCAGCTGTTCCAAGTTCACTGAATAGAATGTTACTCGATGCTCTCAGTTGTTCCTCGAGTCCACCGGGGGAGTAAAGTTGTTGTGAGGAGAGATTCGTGGCGGAACAGAAAAGGGATGAGGCGGGAGGGGGGAGGCGGAAGCCTGGACTGAGGTGGTGCGTGAAAGGGGGGCGGGAGGTCTGATGAATAGAGAGTGAGAGGCGAAGAACAGGACGATGTAGTGGAAAAAAAAGGAAAGAAATAAATGAAGGAGGTAGTAGATTGTGGGAATAAATTTAATTGACGTGAGTGATCTGTGGGTAAAATGGAGGAATAGAATATATATTTTAAGAAGAAAAGAAAGAGGGCAGAAGAGGAAGTTGTCGTGATTTATTAAAAGAAGAATCTATATAGTGCTGGGGTGCAAGAGGGAAGAGTTTAATATTATTTGTTTTTATTAAAGAGACTGCAAGGTGCTAGTTTTTGGAGAGTGTCCCCAGAGGTGGGTGGGCACGACGTGGGGAATTTGTTCCTTAGTACCTTAACTTCAAATGTCAACCATTAAGATTCCTCTGCCACATTAAATTTCACGCCTACCACCGTTAGAGGTCACCCCCCCGCCAAACATTTAAATTTTCTGCAACCTTAAAAATTCACTGGGCCATAATATACCACCTTGACAGTACTTCAATTCCACGAGTCAGGCAATTGTTATCCATTGCCACCTTTAAATAGGACCATGCCTAGCCACCGTTAAATAACATTATTTCCACCTTAAATTCACCTATTTGGTGAATTACAAGGTGTTAAACGGAGAGATTTGGACTAATGTAAAGAATAGCAACAAGAAAAGTCAAGAACCCTAAACTACAAAAAGAGAACAAGAACAAACAAAAGGGAAAGGAGAAGGGCGCAGAGGAATAAAAGCAATATCCCACCTAGGAGATTGTAAATCACTCCTACACTTTACTTCACTGCCACCTTAATTTCTTCATTTGCTATTTTAAGAAATGTTGTCTTCGAAACAGCCCAAATAATCTGACAATACTAGTAAGAAAAGCATTGGCACTGACTAAAATCACTTATAAACAGATAAAAAACTGAAAATGAAAGAAACATATCATCTTTAAAATTAGCTGAGTTTTCAACGGTGACTCACAAAATAAGAGATTTCTAGGAAAATAAAGATATAAGAATTTTTATCATACTATTCTATTGTTTTAGCAGTTGGCTTGTAAAAGTGTGCCTGATCTATAATTACATTGACAACGTTTAAAAGCTGTACTACCTTAAATTAATCCTGCCAACCCTAAAAATTCTTTTTCACCTAACATCCACTCTTAGAGCACCTTAACTTCAATGCGAGAACATTAATTACATTCCCTGCCCACATTAAATTCACTGTCCTACCAACCGTTAAATGTTCACTGGGGGGGGGGGGGGGGCCCACTTAAAATTTCCTGGCCACCTTCAAAAATGTCACTCTATAAGCGCGTCTTTAAGTTTCAGTCTCAACCTTAAAATTTCATTGCCACCCTTTAAATGTTACTCCTACCGACTTTAAAACTTCACTCGCACACCTTAAATTTCCTTATTTTGCTTATTTTATAGAAATGTGCTTGAAAACAGCCCAAATAATCTGACAATACAGTAATAACATTTGGCTGACTCTAAAATCACTTATGAACACAGAAAAAAGGTGGAACAACTGAGGAAACAAATACATCATTAAAAATTAAGCTTTTCATGCAGCGTCTCAAAGGTAAGATATGTTCATGAAAAATACCAGATAGTAAGATATTTTTATCACCTATATTCCTATTTCGTAGCAGTTTGGCTTGTTGTAAAAGTCTGATTAGTTACATTGAAACTTATTTAAAAGCTGATACTTAGCTTAAATTAACTGCCACCTAAAATTCTTTTGTCACCTTAACGTCCCCACTCGTTAGGCACCTTAAGACAATGTCAGATGCGACTAAATAGCTCCCTTACACATTAAATTCACTCACGCGCTACCACCCTTAATGTCACTGCCAGCCTGAAAATGTCCTCAGCGCAGCCTGACAAGATTCACTCCTACCACCGCCTTTAACTTTCAGTTTCAAACCTTAAATTCACATTCTTGCACCAGCCTTCACAATTTTACTTCCCTACCACAGTTTTAACCCTTCAACTGCCATGGCCTTAAATAAGATTTTCTTTCATTTTGCTTAAATTTTAAGAAATGATGTGCTGTGAACATCAAGCACACAGAGAATAATCTTGGACAATACTCAGTTAAGTATACTATTTTTGAGGTACTGATGCATTTGAAAATACAACTTATTAAAACAAGAAAAAAAAAGCTGAAACATGACTGGAAATCATAGAATCATCTTTAAAATTAAGCTTTTAAGCGTCCTCAAAAATAAGAATTCAATTGAAAATAAGAGATGAAGAAATTGTGTATCAAATATTCTCATTTTTTGCACAGTTGGGCTTGTTAAACACGGTAATAGATATTAAATTACAAATTGAAACATTTTAAAAAAGCTTAGATAGCTACCTGAAATTGAAAACTGACCACCTAAAAATTCTTTTCACCTTAAATCCACTCTTAGCACATTAACTTTCAAATGCGACATTTAAAATCTCACCAATGACCCACAAAGTAGAAAAATCACCTCAATACCAAACTGTAATGTACAACTAGCCCTACCTTAAATTTCCTGCCAACACATACAAAAATTACAACTACCATACCGGCCTTAGAACTTACAAGGATCATACCGTTAAATTCATTGCCACCTAAAATTTACTATAATTACCCATACCACCACTATGTTTAAGCTTCTGCCTTGGCCCACCTTTTAAAATAAAGAAATGTAGCTTGAAAAAGGCCAAATGATCTGACAATACAGATATAGAACATTTGGCTGAACTAAAAATCACTCTAAAACAAATATTACAGAAAAAAGCTGAGGAACAATAATAATAGAAAGTTAGCACTTTCAGATCTCAAAAATAAGAATTGTCATGAAAATAAGAAATAAGGAATTGGTATCGAACCTATTCTATTTTTTGCATAAGCTGCCAGTAATGTTCCGAGGGGTGGCTCCGAGAAGAACTGAGTAAATGCAAAACACTAAAGACATGAACATTTGCAGGAAGAGAACAAAATTTTGTGAAAAATAAAACGAAATATTACAAGGGCACAAAAAAAAAAAAATTTAAAATCTACAAACAGCAAAAGCTTATAAAATTTACTAGACAATTGAAACACTGTTTAACCAGTACTGAGACAGTTTTACAATATGGGGAATTCTGAGCGAACAAGGGGGCGGTCCTAAACACACCGGACCAGGTGATCTGTCACCAGCCCCGACTCCGATGTCAAAAGTCACAACTGTATTCGAAGTCAGAGGATAAAACTCATAACTTTTCAACAAAACCACCACCGCGCAGATGGAGCCCGCCTCTTCACTTGTTGTGGCACACCAATGGTTGATCTTTCTTACTATTCCGAGGTTTGGGCGAGCCACCACCTCGATGGTCGAACTTTGTCCTCTGTCCCTACTCTCTGCACAGTTGTTTTTGTCAGCTTGTCCTGGTCTCCTCTTTTCACACCTACAAAAACATAAAAAACATACAGAAAAAAAATCGTGAATTTTGTCAACTAAAATATAAGATCAGTCTGTAGCTGTGTTGTCCCTGTGTGTTTTGCCTGCTGGACCTTGGTTCTTATTGAAACCAGGACGCTACCTGTATCTGGCCAGTAAAAAAGTCTAGAATCCCAACCTCCGGTTCCCTCCACTAGGAACTCTTAAAGGACCATAGTTTAAATTTTCTAATAATAGAGTAATAGTTACATTGCACTGGTGACAGTGCACTTAATAAACAATCATTTATATAAATATATATATATATAAAATTTAAAATTAATCTTATTATTAAATTAAACTATGGTCCTTTTTCCTGCTGTCGGACAGTCCATGTAATATGGGTGTACTGTCATGTATGCCCTCTGATGGTTCTAAGGGAGCCCTTAAACATATTAAGAAAATTCCCTGCTAAATTCAATTGTAGCGCCCTGCAACAATTCCACAAAGAGGGCCGCCATTTGTCCACGGGAGGACCGGGATGATTAATGGTAGTGGGACGGTGCTGCCTTACCTGTGTCTATCCGAATGTGGTCTCCAAGAAAATATTAATGAACACGGCACACGGGCGTCCTGTTAACGCTGACATCCCTTCTATGACATTATGCCATGCGTGTAACACACTCACTCACAACTACTTATTATCTGAAAGAAAGATCAAAAAGATCAAAGGCAGATTGAGTAAAAATCCACCTTGTCGCTGTGTATCGGTCCAGCGACGTTGGTGAAGTGTTTTTTATGTCAGCACACCTTTTTTTGCTGTGAGTAGTGATGAGCTTAAATTTTGTGGGGACAGAGTTTCTGATGGGTGTCC
>JAMWET010002728.1:142500-173655 GCA_024036415.1 Prochilodus magdalenae | reverse complement strand
TAACCTTAACCCCAACCCCAAAAAAACAAAAATAACCGATCATTACAAACAAAAATAACCGATCATTAAAGACAATTTAGATCAAATGGAGATGAAAATTTCTTAAGAAGAATGAAAGTCCTGGAAGTACAGAACGTCTCTTCAATCAACAAACAATACAGAACATCTCTTCAGTCAACAAACGGACAAGGCTAACCTCAACCCTAACCTAGCCCTAATCTTAACCTCAGTCCTAGGAGTGGAGAAGCGAAATTCCTTAAGAAGATTGGACATTAATTCCTTAAGAAGAATGGACCTTAAGAAGAATGGACCTTAAAAACAACTTTTAATTCAGGAATTAGGAACAGATAGAGGAACCAAAAGCTCGGGGTATGCTTAACAGGCGCCGGCCAGTGGAAAATGGACCTTCCCTGAGGGTGAAGACCATCCCCCGCGATGACCAGGCCTCCCAGAGCACCATTGGAATCAGGAGGGGGCGGGTAATGGTAGAAGCTTGGTGATTCTCGTCAGGTGAGGAGTTTCATCCGCCATTATCACACAACCCATAGGAGAGCCCAAAGCAGTAGAAGCTTGGTATCTTCCCGAAAATAATTCCACAGTGTGGAATTGGTAGGGAATTTATCCGCTGCCTTGGATCTCCGCCCAGGACTGTCTGGGAGGTGACGTAATGCACGGTACCTACCTTCCCGGGTCTTGGAGTCAGTCCCTTGGCAACGAGGGACTGGGGCACGGAGTCCGGTCCTGGGGGGCTTGGGAGGCAGCGATCCGTTCGCGGCTGGCCCTGGTCCTTCAGCTTCCGGTCTCTGAAGCTCTGGCTTTTGCCGGAGTAGGCCGCTAACGAGCAAAAGCTACCTGGGATACCCAGCGGTGTTAACGAACAGGTAGCTTGGGCATGGTGTCCGGTCTCTCTGGGGGCCTGGGAGGCAGCGATCCGTTCGCGGCTGGCTCAGGTTCCTCGGAGGTCTGGAGACCACACTCTAACCTCCTTCCTTGAGGGAGAGAGGCGGAGTAGGCCCCAAGATGAGACCAATCTTCGTTCCCTGCCCAACTGACCGGGGTAACCTTGCGGTGTTAACAAACGGTCTTTTGGGTGGCCGTGAGTATACACCCTCTACTGGGTCCACTTGGACAGCACGCAGAGAGGGTGCTTTTTTTCAGCACCAGACACATGTTGTAGCACCTCACACATGGCAAAGCACCTCACACATGGTAAAGCACCTGACGCATGGTAATGCAACAAAGGTACTAGTACGGTCAGAAAACCACATTACCACCTAGAAGATTCATCACATAGGACATCGTCAAAAATCCAACGGATTCAACAACCAGAAATTAGTAGATCAAAAAAAACCTAAAATCTCTTTTCTGAGATAAAACTACTTAAAAACCTAAAATAGCGTTCATTTTTAGTACCAGATGTTTCTCATTGGACATGGGACACAAGCCCGGACTTGATCAACCTGGGCTGGCCGCCTCAGATGAGGGTGTATAGTGGTTTAAAGGCCGAAACACCTGATGACTCTGAGGTACACTACTGATGATGTGTCCTAAAATCTTCACCCTAAACCCTTTTTAAACACAACAATAAACCTAACTTCCAATATAACACACCTACTCGGTCTCCATACTCACAGGGTGGAGAGGAGGTCGAGCAGGTGACCAATGGAAGCCAACATAGGCTTTGGTAGTGTCCTGCTCAGTCTAGCGGTGCATTGCCCTCATTGCCCTTTTTGGTCACTTGTTCGGCTGCTCTCTACATACTCCTTAATTCTACCTACCCCACATCTTCAGCAGCAAAATCAACATGTTGGACCAAAAACAAAATAACTAAATCAAACCAAACACCTTAGAAAATGGATGGGGGACTTTATGTCATTGTTAAATGCTCCTAACCCTTGATCCCCTAAGCCAGAGCCCTCGTAAATCTCCTAACCCAAGCCAGAGCCCTCGGACCAAGCATGCTAACTGAGAGACAGAGAGTCCTCGATCCAAAAAGATAAACTGTTCTTATACAATATACCCAGTAAAATAACCATGGACATTATACCTACTTTATTACAGACCCATTAAGATGGATCCTTAACAGAACTTCAAACAGCTCATCCGACTACTCTACCAGTACATACGGGCGCATCACCACCTACAATACGTACAAATATCAACAGGAAACACGGTAGAGCCCCGCAGCCTAAAAACAACAATGAGATGGCTCGAAAACATCATAAAACCAGCGAATCCTAATACACTGACGGACACTCTACTCTATGGAAATGCCCGTAACTGGCTTCACACTTCACTCCAAATTTTGGAGGAACACTACCAAGGAATTATACGGGATACGGCTCCAAAAATCATCTCAATGGATTTAAACAGATGGAAGGAAGCCTGGCAAATAGCCATTAAATGGTCCCGAAGAAACCTCAGGAACATCCAAAACTCAACCATCCAATGGGCTACACTGGAAATCGCAGACCTGATGGGAAAGACGGGTCATAACACGGAAAACCTTTCTAACTCACTTCCACAAACAAACCTAGACACAACTAGACCACCATACCAAAACCCCAACCCAACAACCACATGGTTCCAAAGGGAAAACATCGGCTTTGAACAAGAACGGACGCAAACCCAAATGGACACAATGACTACACAGGGGACCCAAAAGGCTACAATGGAGACCTCGGTACTTCACAAAATGACTGAAGACAAGATTCCAGATCCAACTCCACAGATCAACATGACTCCACCACCACTGGGGAATCCCAGACCTACAACTATAATGACCCAAAAAGAGAACACTAGCCTTAGCCCTAGACCGGGACAAGCGCAAATCCAAGACAACACCACAACACCCTCAACAACGGATTCTCATCCAAGGCTAATCCAATCTCCTATGACTAAGAGGAACCCAGCGTGCAAAAGAAAACTCAACAGTGAGGACAACTTAAGTGTTACCTTACACGACATAATGAAGGCACTCACAGACCTAGAAGAACCAAGCACCTCAGACTCAAATGAGCAACATGTCATGAAAAAGATTCCCAGAATCAACATGTTTCCATTCAAAAAACCCTCTCCTGGTGGCGAATTACATGAGAAAGGAAATACCTCCCCACCTCGCAGGGAGGAAACTAGCAGGACCACTCGCCACCCCCACTACGGAGATCAATACAAAAATTGGACACTAAAACCGGTTAGACCCATTCTTATAATGGGAGATTCCAACATAGCAAGACTACCGGAGATTAAAAACAACATAGTACAAGTAGATAGCTATCCAGGTGCCCAAATGGCACATGCGTATCATATCCTCAAACACCATACACCGACAACAGACGACACACAAAAAGTGATTCTATCGTTCGGACTAAACAATAGGAACCAGAACAACCCGAGCCTAATCAAAAAACAACTCCAACGTCTCCTGGGAACGGCACAGGATACCTTTCCCAATGCGGAAATTTATATACCCATGATCAATTTCAGCAATAACCTTTCAAACCAAACCAAGCGGAACCTTCATATGATTAACAATGTCATCGAAACAACTGGGAGGAGCATTCCACCAATACCCAAAAGCACCTTTACAACAACAAAGGATGAAATCCATTGGACCGCAGTGACAGCAAACATTTGTCAACACTGGCTGACGGTACTCAATTTCTCACTCATTTATTCTGACAAGTGATCAATTATCCCTATTGGAAAGAGGCTTATCCTTCATCCCAACAGGACAAGTGAAATCCAGTTCCAAATCAGAATTATTGGCGGACCTCACAGAGTACCACAGACGGTTAAAACTAAATGCATTTTTTGGGGGAGAGAAGACTACCCGCAACAGAACGCCATTCACACCTAAATCGGACTGGGAACCTCCAACACAAGACGTACCAGAATTACTAAAAGGTCTAATACAATTAGACATAGACACACTTAACAATACACAGCTACAAACCAATATGGCAAAACCTAATTTAAGCATACAGGAAGAAATGGCCTTAAAAACCCTGATCCAAAACAATTCAATAATTATAAAACCAGCGGACAAGGGCAACGTTACAGTAATAATGGACAGAACGGAATATGTTAGAGAAGCAGAAAGACAACTGAATAGATTAGAATATTACAAAAAACTGGACAAACCCATATATCCTGAAACAGCGGGACTAATCAAAACACATTTGGAACAACTACTCCGTACAGGCTTCATAAATAAAAAACAATTTGGTTACCTTAAAGGCAAAGATCCCCCGAGACCCCGACATTTTTACCTTCTCCCAAAAATACATAAAGCTAGGGAGGCATGGCCAACCTTATGTATGCCACCGGGGAGACCGATTGTCTCGGACTGCAGTAGCGAGAGCTATGAGATAGCGGAATATCTGGACTATTTCCTAAATCCACTATCCACCACACACACACACACACACACACACACACAATAGCTACATAAAAGACACCTACGACTTTATTGATAAGGTCAGAAGGTTAAAATTAGTTCCTAACTCCTTTCTATTTTCGATCGACATAAAAGATTTGTACACCAATATTGACACAAATAAGGGCTTAGCAGCAGTTCACAAACAATTTCAAAATTATCCGGACAATGGAAGGCCTGATGGAATTCTTCTCAAATTACTAGAAATTAGCCTGACCAAAAACGATTTCGAATTTAATGGTAAGTATTACCTACAAACCAAAGGAACAGCAATGGGAAAGAAGTTTGCCCCAGCCTACGCAAACATATACATGGCGGACTGGGAAACAACCGCAATCTCCAAATGCACAAAACAACCGGACCACTATTTCAGATATTTGGATGATATGGGGAACATGGTCACACACTGAAGAAGAATTCTTGGACTACATATCGATACTCAACAACCACCATGAAACTATCAAGGTGACTTATAACATTGATCCTACGGAAATAAATTTCCTGGACACCACAACTTACAAGGGCCACAACTTTTTGGATACAAACTCGAAACTAAAGTCTTCTTCAAAGAAACAGATACCCATGCTCTCTTACACAAGAAGAGTTTCCACCCCAAACACACCTTTAAAGGCATCGTCAAAGCACAACTAACCAGATTCAGTAGAATATGCACGGTAGAAGATGACTTCCGCTTAGCCACCCAAACCTTATTCAAAGCATTACGACAACGTGGATACTCCAGGACCTTCCTCCGCACTACATTTTATGACTGGACACAAGAGAAGGACAATCCTAAGACCTTAAACTTACAGCAGTCTAAGATTATCCCACTAATCATCAGATTCACTAACCAATCCTGGGGTTTGACTAGGGCCATCAAGAACAACTTCAAAATGTTATTGGAGGATACCGCACTAGGACAAGAGAATTGGGTTATCACAGCCTACAGAAAAAATGAAAACTTTCAGGATCTTCTAGTAAAAAGTAAACTCTCACCCCCCAACTCCAAAATTAAAAAAGCCTCCTCCTGGAAATATAGTACGGAATTATCACACAAAAGCAGCCTACAGACTTCCCAAAGACATACCCCTGAACACTAGCAACTGCATCTATCTCATTAGTTGCAAGAGGTGTGGAAAACAGTATGTGGGGGAAACCAAAACATCTATCAGGACAAGACTACACTCCCATTGGTATAATATCAGACAAGGGAAAAAGCAAACGCATTTGATCCAACACTTCCAGAGACATGGGATCATATCCCTGACAATAAGACCCTTGGACCACGACCAAACATGGACAACGAAAACGAAAGGAGAAGATATGGATTCAAAGACTTAACAGCCAATTCCCTATGGGGTTAAATGATAAAACATAATGGATGTTAGTTCATGCACTTAAACCAATGTATATGGTTCTATACACCAATGTCTGTTCACTTTCTTTGTTCTATAGACCAATACTTGTTAACTTGTATAAACTAACGCTTGTTCACTTTCATTGTTCTATAAACCAATACTTATTAACTTCTATAAACCAACGCTTGTCTACTTTCATAATTGTATAATTAAAAAAAAAAAAAAAAAAAAAAGAATTATGCATAATATGCATTATATTACCCATGTGTTCCATATTACCAAGGTGGATGTGATCCATGAACTCTAGAAAGGTCAAGTAACCCAACAAAACCCTTGGGTTAGGGTTGGTTAGGGTTAGCAAACCAGGGTAGTAAGGCATATCACAAAAGCTGGCCTAACCCCACAGGGTCACTGCCCTGTTGACAGAGTACAGTCATGCACTTTGAGATTTGACCACTCTTCATGGAGTTAGAGTTATATTGGCAAGACGTCCCATATTACCAATGTGTCCACACAAGCTCAAATTCAACCCTACAGTCCATTGAAATTCATAATTTTACCAAAGTGAATGCAACCAATCAACCCTAGAAACCCAGCACTTAATATCATCAAGTAACCCAAAGTGGACTGACCCCACAGCTTCACTGGCTTGTGCAGTTATGCACTTCCCTTTGAGATTTGACCACTTCTTTATAGAGTTAGGGTTACATTTCCAACATGTCCCATATTGCCAAAGTGTCCATACAGGCTCAAAGTCAACACTGAAGACCCTTGAACTGCATTATATTACCAAAGTGTCCCATATTACCAAGATGGATGGATCAATCAACTATAGAATCCCAGCACTCAATATCAGCATGTAACCCAATGAAAGCCCACAGTTAGTGTTAGCAAACCAGGTTAGCAAAGCATATTCCCAAAGTGGACTGGCCCCACAGGGTTAACACTACCCTGTTTCCCATGAGTGCGGTCATACACTTCACCTTGAGATTTGATGACGTCTTTATAGTGTTAGGGTTATATTACCAAGATGTCCCTTATCACAAAATTGCCCACACATGTTTAAAGTGCATAAGAAAGCCCACTGAGCTTTCCAAGATGGCCCATATTACCAAGGCAGCTCCCATTCTATGACCATATTAAGGAGATGGGACACTTTCTCATAGAGTTAGAGTTATAATGCCGAAGTGTCCATACAGGCTCATATTTAACCCTAAAGTCCATTGAACTTCATTATATTAGAGTGTCCCATATTACCAAAGTGAATGGGATCTATCAACTCCAGACCGCCAGCACTTCAGATAACCAGGTTACCCAATAAAACCATGAGGGCAGTCACACACTTCACTTTGAGATTTGACCATTTCTTCAAGTTTGGGTTACATTCCCCTTTACATGCAAGGCCTTTAGCAGAAACTCTGATCCAGACCGACTTAGGCGTGCTTAGTGTTCTGTTGGACAATGTTTCCAGCTAGCACAGTAAGGTTAGAGTCTAAACCTCACTCTGAGCTCAGACGCTGCCCAAACAAAGGTCAGTGCTGATACCTAGAGAGAACAATACACAGACATATATAAAGCATAAGTGCATAACTTGGCAACCCCAACCCAGCAGTCACACCTATAGAGAAGAAAGGTTAGGGTCAGTAGAAGTGCAAGAACAAAGTATTTCCACGCAACACATCCACTAGTGCTCACTCAAGTGCTTTACAAAGAGATGGGTCTTCAGTCTGCATATGAAGACTGCCAGGGACTCAGCTGTTCAGACAGCCAGTGGGAGCTCATTACACCTTCTGGGAGCCAGGACATGTGTCTACCAAGGCCTCCTACATCTTCAGTAGTAGTGCTGGGGATGAACAGTAGCTCAGTCTTGCTTGGATTCCATACAGTGGCAGTGATTCCAAGATCGGTGAGGCCTGACAGGAGGATCTTGTGGTTCACCCTGTCGAAGGCTGCAGACAGGTGAAGCAGAATCAGAACTGAGGACAGGTTGGCTGATCTTGCCATCTGAAGCCTCAGTCACTGTAGTGAAGGCAGTTTCAGTTGAATGTGCTGGTTTGAAGCCACACTGGTTGGGGCCTGAAGCTGGTTCTGGAAGTGAAAAAAGCAGAGTTGATTGTAAACTGCATATCTAAGTGTTTTACAGAGGAAAGAAACAAAGTGATACCGGTCTGTAACTGCTGATGTCTGAGGTGTCCAGCAAAGGTTTCTTCAGGATGGCAAACTCTGGCAGTCTTGAATGCATGTGGAACATGACCTGATGACAGGGAACCGTTAATAAGGACTGTGATGAAGGGTAGCAGGTCCAGGGAGATTGACTGGAGCAGTGTGGAGGGAATGGGATAAAGCAGGCAGGTATTTGGATTGCTGGATTCCAGTAGCTGTAGGTCATCATGTGTAGAAAAAGAAAGCATGTTAGGGGGTTGTAACCTCCCTCCACTAAGGGGTACACAGAATGAATTCCCCTAAGAGTGGGGGAGGGTCACACTGCACTTTTCTTAACTGTGGTATTCTGACTAGAAAGAGAAAACAAATCACAATTTCAAAAACAGTAAGCTCAGGATGTATTATAAGAGAAAAAACAAACAAAAACAGCAACAAACCCAACACCAGTATTCACACACACACACACACACACACACACACACACACACACACACACACACACACACACACACACACACACACACACACACACACACACAGTGATTCAAAGCCAGTTGCAAACTATAGTCTTTTGACCCTCAGCATTTCTGGGATGGCCGGTTCTTACTTCAAGAAGTTCTTAGATTTTAGTAGCTCCAGAGATGGTCTTTAAAATGTGGATACACAGGAGGGGAAGGAATCCCTGTTCCACTGTTCCTTTATGTCCATACATCCACTTTTCTTGCACCAAACAAAACTCCGTGTCTAAGACCAACAAAGCATAAGCCTAGCATTTTAGCATTGCCTTATACATTGACTGATCACCACAGCAGAACAGATTAGCATACTGACAAATAGCAGATTCAGCTCAACAACTTGCTATGAAATTAAAACACAAACAGTTTAACATCATGCATTGACAAAATACTCACATCTGAGCATGAAACAGTAGAGTTTCTCAGGAAAGGAACTGTAGATAGGGCATAAGACAAGGCCAGGAGCACATGTGTTCCAAACACTCTCCCTGTTGTCCCCTGGAAGTACTACCCAACCTCCCTTTATGAGGACCCATTTACTGCTGGTGCCCCTAGAGGCCACCAATGGTATTACACAAAATAAAACACTGGTAGGAAACCAGGTGTGTTACAGCTTTAATGTTCAGGTGGAATACTTTTACTCTGGTTTACCTAGCACTGAGGCTCAGCAATGGTGTGCATCTGTATTTACTCTAGGGAAGTCTTCTCTTCATTGATGACTTTAAAACAATTTTCAAGATATCAACATCATACCAACTTCAGATTGTTTGTCTGATTGGAAATGGTGTGCTTGTGTGCAGCTTTTCATTTAAATACAGTTTCTCCATAGCAACAGAAACTTCTGCAATTGTTTCTCTTTAAGATTGAATGGGACAGAAAAGTGAGCACCCATTTATTGTACTTCTGCCCGACCCAGAGACACCATTTCTGATACACCATCTCGGGGCAGACCCTCAGGTTGGAATTCAATGTTGGTTTGACCTGCACTGCTGCCCAACCCGACCCCTTTTTACCTCATTCAAAATATCTTGTTTTCTTGAACTCACTCAGGGCAGATCCCCAAACTCTAATCCACAGACATGCTGACCAGCTCTCCTCTATGTTTCATATATTCATGCCTCCTTCCTCCAGTATCATCCACAGCCTGGCAGAAATTAAAAGCCATTTAAACTGTGAAACCAATCCTCGTTTCCTTCATGAAATTTGCTTTTCTAGTTCTATTTTTAACAATGTATGAAATAGTTAATTTGACCACACTAATCATTCGCTATCTCTATCTCTATTTCTTAAGTTCTTTTAACCTAATTATGGCCTGCTTTATTGGCAGGGATGGCTCATTTGACTTCATATTGGATGTAAACAGAATCCAAAAGCAAGTGCCACCCTTAAAATCAGCTTCTTTAAAAAAATGTACAGTAAGATGTAGTGGAGCCTATGAGCATGATGAGGTGTCTGCTGTCCACACTCCACTCAACCCACATGCCACATTCTAGAGACCAATGCCAGTCAGTAGGGGGTTGCTACGATTTGTAAATGTTGAAATTAGCTCAGTATGCGTGTCAGCTTTCTAAAGTTTATAATCATGAAGTACCTAAAACTAATACTAAAAAGCCAAAGCAGGGAAAAGTCAGTAAAATTTAGAGTACACTATTTCTTTAGTTTGTTTAAGAGGAGATTGATTAAATTCAGGATATGAAATATCCGTAGTTTTACACATCCATACTGTAAATATAACTTCCACACTGTGGGTATTATTATCATACTGTACATATTAGTACTATACTATATGTATTAGTACTATATTGTACATGTTAGTGCTATACTATACATATGACTACCATACTGTGCATATTACTACCATATAGCTCATCACAACCACACTGTATTACTACCATACGGCACATATTACTACCATATTGTACATAACAGTCCTAAACTGTACATTTCACTACCACTGTACTAATGTCGTATTTTAATAAAAACCGAGCACCCAGTTATGAGTAGGATTTAACAACACACTAACTGTAAAGTCTCAAAAGCATTTACATCTTGAAGCTTAGAGGGGGAAAAACAGACAGGATAGAGATAGTTATGGTACAATTACCTGAATTTTAAAAATGCCTATTTGTTTTGGGAGGCTAAAGATTCGTGTGTAACAGTCTATAAGCTCTGATGAAGCTGTGATGACTGTGGGCAGTTAAAACTACTGTTCCATAAATAAAGCCACTGTATGAGCTGGGATGGTATTTACACTCATCAAAAAAAAAAGCTACATCCAGAAGGAAGTGTGGGATTGCAATGCTATTGGAAAGAAAGATAAAGGTTACCAGGAACAATAAATGCCTCGATGTTGATGTGGTGTTAAGTTGCTTCTTTCTGACTAATATATATGTCTGACTTCTATGTATGCCACATAGCAACACAAAAGGGCTTAACAATGAATATACATGAATTATTCAGCTATTATAATTATTAACAGCATCGCTTGCCATAAAGGTGTACTTTGTACAATTACAGGCTGTTTCTCTATGTAATTTATTACCCTGTTCTTCAATGGTCAGGACCCCACGGGACCACCACAGAGCAGGTAGTATGTGGGTGGTGGATCATTCTCAGGACGCCAGTGACACTGACGTTGTGGTGGTGTGTTGGTGTGTGAGGTGCAACCTAAAAATGACCTTCATTTGTTACAAGCAACTGTACGTCAGTTTTGATTGAGAGAATCATTCAGAGTCCTTTTTTAGGCTGAATAAACCTAATTCATTATTTAAAGCTGGACCAACTAACCCTGTTTTACAATGTAGGACCTTACAGTGTAGGATCCCATACAGACAGTTATTGTTAAACCGACTGTCATGAAAATGCCCATACAAAATCAATATAAGCAATACATCCGTATATGGGTTACAGGAGTATATAGGTTGGAGACAGTGTAAACACCGTTTTGTTGGTACAACGGAAAAAGAACACTGTAATTTGTTACAAGTTAAAAACAAAAGGGTTTGAACAATCAATTCTTTTAATCAAATATTTTTTAGTAATTTTTAAGATTGCACTTTTTAGAGTGTGTATGTATACATCCACCAACACACCACAAACCACAAAATAACACATAGAACACACACACATTTTCACTAGCAAGCAACAACTTCAACCCCAATTATGACATATCCTGGTAGTTGCCTAGGTGTTTCTAGGCAGTTGCTGAATGAAAAGGCTCCGCCCCCTGATAGTTGCTAGGGCGTTGCTAGAGTATTCCAAGTAGTAGCTAGGGTATTGCTAAGCAGTTGCTATGGCATCTCAGATAGTTGCTAAGATTTCCAGGGGTTGCTTTGGTGTTTCCAGGCTGTTGCAACAGTATTCTATATGGTTGGTAGGGTGTTGCTATGTACAGTTGGTTGTTGCTTTGGATGTTGCTAAGTAGCTGCAATTGGATCCCATGTAGTTGCTAGGATATTGCTAGACAGTTGCAATGGTATATCACATGGTTGCGAGGGCATTACTTGCTGGTTGTTGTGTTATTCCCAGGGGCTACTAAAGTGTTTCAAAGCAGTGATACCTCAGGTGATCCCAAGTAGTCAAGCCAACATTTATTTATATAGCGCTTCCTACAACAGATGTATCACAAAGCAGCTTTACAAAGAATCTGCTGTTCAAGCCCCCAGTGAGCAAGCCGAGGGCCACAGTGGTAAGGAACAACTCCCTCAGTTAGGAAGGAAGAAACTTCAGACATCAGGTCAGGCAGACTGTTAGCTCTGACAGAAGACCTGAACACACTATATGGTGTTAACAGAGTGCAGCAGTGACTCCGGCAGGCCTGGCCCCTACAGCAGGACTAACAGGGAGAGCCAGAAGGTCACACAGACAGGAGGCCGTTAGAGCTCTATACGTCAGGAGGAGAGTTTTATACCCAGTCTGGAGTTTAACTGTTAACCAGTGTAAGTTAGATCAGACTGGGCTGATGTGATCAGACTCTCTAGCTCATGTAAGGACTCTGGCTGCAGCTTTTTGGACTAACTGGAGTTTAAGGCTTTTGCTGGAACAGTCAGAAAGCAGGGCGTTGCAGTAACCCAGCCCTGAAGGGATAAAGGTGGAGCTAGCTCGTCTGCGTCCTGTAGGGACAGGGCGGTTCTGAGTTCAGCAGGACGGTGTAGATGTAGTAAAGCTCTTCTAGTGATATTATTAATATGCTCATCGAAGGTCAGATCAGGATCGATCCTCACACCGAGACTAAGGAGCTGTTTAGATTGAGTGGTAATGCAGACAGCTCGGTTGTGTTCTAGACTAGATCAGGGTAAAATATCTGATTCACCTGAACCCAGCTGTATGTCCATGAAGAGTGACCACTCAATGAAGAATCCAATAGCCTTCAGAGAGGAAACCAGTTCTACTGATCTCAGGCAAGGATAATGTGATTGGATGAAGGTTGAAGTTTCTAAGAGATGATTAGCAGAAGAATGTTTTATGCATGCAGTTTTTCATTCTGTGTAATGGAACTCTGCTTATAGAAGAAGAGTAGGTACATATTATATCAGCATTTCTCTAATTGTGGAACACAATCTCCCAGGGGTTCTCCAAATGGTGATGGGGTATGTAAACTAATTCTGAAGTTTGAGGTTTACTTTCACCAACTCCTGATCAGGAGATCCTCTCTGAAACTTCTCTGAGCTAATCTGAGTTTGATCTAAAGCCAGTTCCAGATTTATGGAAGGTAGTGACTGTATGAGTGATGAGTGAGGGGGTGTGTATAAGATCCAGTACATGGTGAACCCACTCTAACAGTGAGGAACTCTGAACTGTAGTTATTATTACTGGTATGAATCTTGCTTTTATGGTGGTCTTTGTTGGTGGACCAGTTGAATGAACTGAATGATTATTCTCTGAGGCAGGAAGTCCAAACCTACCTGAACAGAGGAGGTTCCAGTTGTCTCAGTGGAGCTAAGCTCTCTCTTCCTCAGTGGTCAGCTGTGGTGTTTGTGATGCTAAATTCAGAAGAGGAGCTGGATATATGACCTGAGGAAATATGATCCATCAGAGGAGTGTCTTCTGAGGCTGCCAGTGAGCAAAGTATCCAGAAAAGCTGTGTAAGTATACGATATTCCATGCTACTCTATGTTTAAGCTTACTTAATTTTGTATATTTCATATAATTTCACATACTGTTTATATATTTTTTGGTAACACTTTACATTAAGTGTTACATTACACTAACATGAACTTTGCATTAATTAACATGAATAAGACATGAACTAATGCATTAACAATGGTCAACTAATGCTAAGTAAACATGTAACTACTGCACTAATTAATGTTGGTTTCACATGAAATGTTGATAATTTACATAAAGTGATGCTTTGTTAACATAAACAACCACTCAGTACTATATTAGTAATGGTTAACTAATTTTAGGTAAACCAGTGTTAAGAAATACCTTAACTGGCTTTAATGACACTTAATATGTTTATTATGTTACATTCTGAATATAATACATGTATATAATACATATCATATTATATCATTCAGGCCTGGATGGGGCTGTAACGGGGAGGTTGAGGCAGGTTGCAAACACATAGTGGTTTTATTCAGGTTTGTCCAGGAGACGGGGTCAAAATGCAGGTAGGCATTGACAGATACATATCCATAAAGTGAGTGAAGACAGCCAGAAACAAAACAAGGGTCAAAAACGCAGGAATAAACACAAACACTACAAAACACCGGGAACAAGAACCGAAGGGAAACACGGCTCAGGACTCACAAGAGAAAAACAGAGACTTCGCGACCAGACAGGGCAAACAAAGGAGTCTTAATGGAAGTCCAGTCCAAATGAGTTCCAGGTTAGCTTTAGATGTGTGAGAGGGTGGAGCAGGAAAAGCAGTGCAATGACATGAGTCCCCAGAGGGGGCGTTGTGCGACAGGGACAGCATGCTGAGGACTTTACTTACCTTCTAACTTTCTCTTCTTTTAGCTTAATCTTATCATGTGTATGTATGAGTGGTAATGTGACATATATCATCATACATTTTAAAAAAATAAAAAATTAATATAGCCGCAAGCCGCAATTGAGGGTCCTAGCACGTACTAAGTCCACTGAGGCCTTTTGGACGAGCAAGGCCTCACAAGGCCTAAAGCAGTTCGGACCTTGTTTCTAGATCTATAAAGATAATACAGGTTTAACAGCTCAGGCAGTTTTCATGTCATTAGGAACCGTGTCATTCGTTTGTATTTATCAAAAAAGTAACATCTCACTTTCAGCTCAGTGCTGTAGAGGCCCACTGAGAACTGTTCAGCTGCTTTTAAACCCTTGAGGCCTCAGAAGGCTTAAAGCAGTTTGGACCTTGTTTACAGACAGAGAGGTAAAACTTATAGGAAGTGGGAGTTTATCTTCAGGTCTTCATTCACCATAAATAATCAGCAGTGGTCTATTAACATTATAGAGGCTGTGGCTTATGTGTACAGGCCCTTACAGCATTAGGGACTATCGTGGCACACAGAAGTGAAGACTAAAGACCTTAGATTAATTCAGAAAGCCTCTAAGTATTAAGATCATTGATCAGGGCCCTGAGACAGACATGCGTACCAAGTTTCATTGAGATTGACCTTTGACCCTTGGTTTATAAGCTGTAATTTCTGAACGAATAGGTCAAAATAGCAGACCACTAGTCCATGTTCCCACACAACATGTAATTACAAAGTTGTACAGGACTGAAAGCTGAATCAAATGACATCAGCCGTTTGGCTATAAATTGTGTAATAACATTGTAATGAGCATTTTAGTGTTTTCAAGTGCTATAGCGCCCCCTAAAGGCCAAACTGCACCAATTTTTGTACATCTCAACAGAGTCTTGGTTTGTACATACCTGTAAAGGATTGAGTCGATCTGAGTAAAGGCTGAGGAGTTAAAGCAATATAGGCTGTAAATTCCAAGGCCGAAGTGATTTGTTGATTTATAGAAGCCATGTTAGGTACAAAAGTCAACTTTTTTTTGATAATTATTTACCTAGAGACTCCACAGAGTATTTTAAGACCAGTTTGGAATGGCTATGGCTATGGTAAAAATCCAGGGACTAGTTCGAAAAGTAGCATTTTTGAACAGTTAAAGATTGCAAAATAACTATGCATTTTTTAAACACAATTGTATTTACAAAGTTGTTTGGAATACTCCAGTGCATGATGGTTATGAATTTGTTTGACATTAGGTTGAATTTTATATGAGATACACCCGATTTTCCAAAATTGGCTAATGGCGTCCATAATTTTGAATGTATCAAATTGTCCTTAAAGAGTCACTTATAGACTGTGTCAAATATGAAGCGTGCAAAGTTTCAGCTTGATCGGACTTACGGTTGCTGAGAAACAGTTATGTAGCATTTATAGCGCCCCCTATAGATGTAACTGCGCCAAACTTGATAGGCCACCTCAGAACTATGTCCTGAACCACATTTCAAAGTTTCAAATTTTTTTGATGAAGCATGTTTGAGTTACAGAATTTTTAATTAATTATGTATTTTCTCGATAGGGTTCATTTGCATATGGCGGCCATTTTGTTTACAAAAGTCGACATGTTTGTGATAGCTCTTGAGGAACAGGGTCTGGAGAATTTTTTGAGATTTTTTTCAGAATTTTTGCGCTTAAACCCTAAGACTAGTTCGCAAAAGTTGTTTTTGTATATTATGCTAATTAGAAAAAGATCTAAGTGGGCGGAGCTTAATGGTCCAAATGGCAAAGTGATAGGTTTTGACCCAAGGAACCTGGGAAAAATGTCATTTTTTCTGGCAAAATTTTGGTTTAGGAGTTATAAGCCAAAATGTATTTTGGTTTGCTATAACGCCACCTTGAGGCCAATCAGGGCCATTCTTTGTGGCTGAGTCATTTCACGGCTACTGTACCTTCCTACCAAGTTTGGTGTCTCTAGGCCCTACGGACTTTGCTCTACAATGCATTTCAGCCGAGAAAAAGAAGAAGAAGAAGAAGAAAAACCCTAACAAATACAATAGGGTCCCTGCACTACGTGCTAGGACCCTAAATATAGCCGCAAGCGTCAATTGAGGGTCCTAGCACGTCATAAGTCCACCGAGCCCTTTTGGACCAGCAAGGCCTCACAAGTCCTAAAGCAGTTCGGACCTTAGATAGATACTTTATTGATCCCAGAGGGAAATTCAAGGCATCCAGTAGCAGATATACAAACTATACAGAAGTAACAGAGAGAGTGACCGGAATGAAAGAGTGTCCAGAGTTTTTCATTTGCTGTACTGAGAGGAGCTGAACAGTCTTATGGCCTGAGGGACAGAAGACCTCCTGAGTCTGTCCGTGGAGCAGGACTGGGACAGCAGTCTGCCACTGAATGAGCTCCTCTGCCTGATGATCGTGGTGTGCAGAGGATGGTGAACATTGTCCATGATGTTCAGCAGCTTGCTGAGGGCTCTCCTCTCTGCCAGTGGTGTTAAGGACTCCAGCTCTAGTCCCAGCACAGAACCAGCTTTCCTCACCAGCCTGTCGAGTCGTCCAGCATCCCTCCTGCTGATACTGCCTCCCCAACACACAGATCCAGGTGACCAGGTGCATGTCCATCTTCATCAGCTTGTCTCTCAGTAGTAGGGGCTGAATGGTGTTAAAGGCACTGGAGGAACATGACCCTCACAGCACCACCCCCCTTGTCCAGATGAGAGTGAGCTCTGTGCAGAAGATAGAGGATGGCGTCTTCCACTCCCACCTTCTCCCGGTACGCAAACTGCAGTGGGTCCTCAGCATGGTGGACCAGAGGTCTGAGGTGGTTCAGCAGCAGTCGCTCCATGGTCTTCATCACGTGAGACGTCAAAGCAACCGGCCTGTAGTCATTCAGCTCCTTCGGGTGTGCCTTTTTGGGAACTGGAATGAGGCAGGTTGTCTTCCACGTGGCAGGAACCCTCCCGAGACGTAGACTCAGGTTAAAGACATGTTGGAGTGGGTCCCCCAGTTGGGCAGCACATGCCTTAAGCATTCTGGGGCACACTTTGTCCGGGCCGGCCGCCTTCCTGGGGTGTAGTCTCCTCCGCTGTCTCCTGACTTGGTCTGCCGTGAAGGCTGGGGGACAGTGGGAACCGTGGGTGTTGCTCTGTCCTCCTGCTGATGATGGTGATGATGACTGGGATGGTGGAGGTGAGGGTGATGGTGGTGAATGCTGCAGGCGGGTAGGAGGGGGCAGCAGGACAGTCAAACCTGTTGTAGAAGGTGTTAAACTGGTTTGCTCCATCCACACCCCCACCTACTGAGCTGCCGCTGTTGTTCTTGCAGCCTGTGATGTTTTCATTGCTCCCCAGACCTCCTTCATGTTGTTGTCTTGCAGCTTCCTTTCCACCTTTTTCCTGTAGGACTCCTTGGCCTCCAAGTTGAACCTTGAGTTCCCCCTGTACACGCTTCAGCTCTGTCCAGTTTCCATCTCTGAACGCCCTCTCCTGTTGGTTGAGGATGTCCTTGACGTCACTGGTAATCCAGGGCTTGTTGTTTGGGAAGCAGCGTACAGTCTTTGTGGGAACAGCAACATCGATACAAAAATTCAAATAGTCCATAACACAGTGCGTCACCTCCTCAATGTCCTCTCCGTGTGGGTGCAGCAGCAGGCTCCAATCAGTGGTGTCATAGCAGTCCTTGAGGGCTTCTTCTGCTTCAGGAGACCAAACACTGAGTGTGTGTGTGGTAGTGGGCTGCCTCAGTACCAGTGGTTTGTACTGAGGCTGTAGGAGAACCAGGTTGTGGTCTGATTTCCCCAGCGGTGGTAGTGGAGTAGCCCTGTATGCATCCCTCACTTTAGCATACAGCAGGTCAGTGGTCCTGTTTTTCCTGGTGGGACAGTCCACAAATTGGAAAAAGGCAGACAGGGTAGAGTCCAATGTAGCGTGATTAAAGTCACCAGAAATCACATAGAAGGCGTCAGGGTGTTTTGTCTGTAGTGCTGCAATGGAGTGAATGATGTCACACGCCACCTGCACGTCTGCCCGAAGCGCAATGTCGACATTGGCGTGTGAGAGCTCCCGCAGCATGTAATATGGACGGAGGCTCACCGCTAACAGTCCAATGTCCCGACAGCAGATCACCTCCTTCACATTTACATGTCCAGGGTTGCACCATCAGGTGTTGCTGAAAAGTGCAAGCCCCCCACCTTTGCAGATGCACACCAGACGTGTGTGGAAACAAAGAGACAATAAATAAAGGTACAAAACTCAAGAAAAACCCACAATACGGACGGAGCTACTGTAACAGGCAGTCACTCGTGTCTGCGCCGGAAGATATATGATATATATTCACAAAATGTATTATTAAAACTTACTATAAATGTAAATCATCTTAACATATAAAAATTAAATATCTATTTAAAAACAACCAAGATATTTACTATTATAAAAAATAAAATAGTAGTGATGAATATGTAATAAAAAACCAACACAACCAAACAGCATTTAACAAATATAAACAACGTATTTATAAACACCTCCTCCTCGCTGTTGTCTTCCAGGTTGATTATTTCCATCTATCCGTATCCAATGTGGGATCTGATGTTAGCTGCTTCCAGGTCCACCGATGGATCCAGATATATTCCTGTTCTGGAGTATTCATGCCCTGGTGTGGACAGCAGCCCCAGCAAGTTCTGTTAATATAGAAACATTTTTAAAGAATGCAATGTTTGTCAGGTGCATTAAAAGACAAAATTTCTAAATTAATTTTCAATTATAATTCAAATGTGGGTATGGCTTGCTGGGGACAGTGGAAAACCTGTGGTGGTTGAGGTGTTACATATTCATCTTCTTCCTCTTCCACCTCTTTGGAGTCATCTGTGGACTCAAGTCTCCTCTGAGGTTTCCTCAAGCGAAACAGGAGCTCCACCCTCTGCCTTCTCCTCTTCAGCTGAAGTGAACTTTCCGCCAAAGCCCATCCTGGTCCACTCGTTTTAAAAGTGGCCAAGCAACTTGTTGGCCACCATACAGAGTGAAAAAGAAATATAGACTGTGGTCCCCCTCCAGGCTGTTGGACAGGAACCAATGAAACCATCCATTTTCATCCATGGACATGGCCATAAATGTCAGCGGACTTGTGTTTCTCCACCTTTATGATAAACAAGTCATAAGCATCACACAACACTCCATTGTGTGTGTGAAGTATGGTTGAAGGGGAACATAGCCAGCTGGAATTCATTTTTTTGCTGCTTTCCTGAATACAGCGATGTCCTGTTTGTTTTTTTTTTTTTTATTACGTTTTCTGTAATAAAAATTAATGAGTAAAATGAATTTATATGTGTGCATCACTTTAGTTCAACACTAAACAACAAACAGAGCTTAACAAGGTGTAAACACTTACTCCTGCTTTCTTTCCGGATGTGTTGCCGGTGGGACACGACAGCAGCACGCAGCTCAGACATTCGCTTAAATCGTCAAGGGAATCCATCTGATGTCAAAGGCTCCTATGCCGGTCTCTTTGGTGGGCACGTTCTCCAGAAAGGTAATGAATTTTTTTTTTATATTCAGAAGATTAATTCTGATCGTTGTAGGCTTCATTCCATCTTCCTGTAGAGCCCCATCCATCTAAAATCCAGGAAAACAAGTCTCAGCTGAAGGTGCAGTATTGTGTCTGGTGTGTTTAGGTAAACAGTGCTGCTACTGTGAAGGTGTAGTTCTGTATATAGCTTACTCTGAAATGCAGGTGTGGCACTTCAGGAATTTGAAAGTTCCTGAGCGGAGCTGGTCATGTTCTGCGAAGATTAAAAATCTTATCTATGCCGCGGCATTCTCCAATTTCTTCCCTGTTGCGTTAACTCCTGCAGAGAATTCCAAAAAATCTTGCAGCATTTTTTCTGTAAAACATGAGACATACTAGTGAGAAAATGAAAGAGAAGACCATAACACAGACTCATATTACACATTACAAACCTTTTTAAACCATTACTAATGTGTAATAATTCAGTCTTATACCGTACTTAACGCTCCCACTGGGCAGGAAGCTGTCAGCCCTGCCGAATTTCTAGCGCATCAACACCTTTTTGTCTTTGCCTGCACACAGCAGACCATTGCAGACACCTTGTACTAGCTCTTTTAGACATGGGTGTATAACACAAACAGTAACACGTACACAACACCCAGCCAACAGGTTACACTGTTCTACAATAACCAGTCTAGGCAGCACTCCTGTCATGAACATATAGTGGGTATGGGGAGCTAAGGAGCTAATGCACCATCAGCTATGCTCGGATTACCACAGATAATGGAATGGGAAGTTTGTAATCTATAGTAGGCCACGCTTTCAAATGAATATCTCCACATGTTTCTCTCTTACCTTCACTGATACCGCTTATGTAACAGTCACGTTGTGAAAATCGTCTATATATGTATTTAAATATTTATTATTTTACAATGTTTTTTAAAAGATTTTACATTTAGAATGTAACTGCTGGTAGTTCTTACTACCATAACCGTAATAGCAATCATAATAACAATATTACAAATATTTCTTTATTATAAACTTACCTATTACGAAGGTGTAATTTCATTAGAAGTATGTATACGTGAAGTAATTTGGTAGTTGTGACTCTAGGTCAAAAGGACCCTTAGATATGGCCATTGAACGCTTTTGTAATCCTAATTTTGAATGGCGGGACACTTTGGTAATATTTTCCCCTAACCAATTTTTTTGGAGCTTCACTTCACTGCCTCAGTGTGTTGTCAAGTACCTCACAGTGAGCCCCTATGTGAAATTTGGGACCAGTACGAGCCACAGAAGCTGAAAGGGTTAGCTTTGAAATTTCGGCCTCCCGTTATTTGCTGAATTGTGCAAGGCCTGGCTAGAGCAGGGAGGGCCCCAGAGCTACCAACTTGGCACACCTTATCCTACAGACCTGATAACATGGCCAAGGTCTGGTGACACTAGAGTCAAAGGGGAGGGAGCTATAGCCAAATCTATTTTCTAAATGGGAATTTAAACTTCGGCCTACAGTTGTAAAAATCAACGATATGAGGCCTATCAAGGGTAGGGAAGGTCCTAGAGTCACCAAACATGGTACACGTCACCATAGCCTCATGAGATGGTCAAAGTTTGGTGTCTCTAGGGTCAAAGGTCATGTACTTGTGGCCTAATCCATTTGTAAAAAGGTGAATTTGAACTTTGAAACTGGCCTGGAATGACACAGGAACGCCCTAGGGTTACCACACTTGGCACACGTATACATCCTACAGTCCTAATAAAGTGGCTAGAGTTTGGTGGCTCCAAGTTAAAAGGTCCCCGAGATATAGGGTTTGGATGCTTTCGTAATCCCATTTTGAATGGGTGGACACTTTGGTAATATTGTCCCATAACCAGGTTTTTGGAGCTACCACAGAATCAGAACTGAGGACAGTTTGGCTGATCTCGCTGCATGAAGCCTCTCAGTTACTGCGATGAGAGCAGTTTCCGTGGAATGGGCCGGTTTGAAGCCGGACTGGTTGATGTCCTGAAGCTGGTTCTGGAAGAGAAAGGAGAGTTGATTATAGAAAGCACGTTCAAGAATTTTAGAGAGAAAAGAAAGAGGAGATACCGGTCTGTAACTGCTGACGTCTGAGGAATCCAGCGAGGGTTTCTTCAGGATGGGAACCACTCTGGCAGTCTTGAATGCCTGTGTAACATGACCTGATGACAGGGAACAGTTCATAAGGGAGGAGATGAAGGGTAGCAGGTCCAGGGAGATTGACTGGAGCAGTGTGGATGGGATGGGATCCACTGGGCAGGTCACTGGGTTGCTGGATTCCAGTAGCTGTAGAACATCGTCTGTAGAAAGAGAAGAAAAACAGGTTAAGGAATTTGTGGCAAGAGGATGTGGATTAATGGAAGGAAGAGTGGGGACGGAGGGGAAAGATTGGTGGATTTTATTCACTTTCTCGTCAAAGAAGGTGACAAAGTTCTCCGGGGTAAGGGAAGAGTTTTGCCCCCTAACTCCACCCACATTTTTTGAGCGATGGGTCCCATACTTCCTTATGTTGTTAAGCACCTCACTGTAAGCAGACACTAGAAATCTGGTAAGTGCCTGTAAGTGCCCCAGAAGTGAAATGAAAGGCTCTGGACATTTTAGGAATCCCTGTTTTGTATTGCTGGACACTTGTAGTCCTACCTGAAACTGTGTTGGTACTCCTGTAGCTAGATGTAGCCACACTCCTCTTCTTTAAAACTAAATTCTTATCATAACACTATTTCACCTCAGAATTCACATTAGAATTTATAGTAATTATGGGGTACCAATTTTTAACATGGGCGATTATTCATTCATTATTACTGTAATAACTATATAATAATTGTAATTATTTAGAATTAACCTCTCACTTCAAAGGTTTGTGCAATTAAGCCCGTATTCGGGGCATCACGCTGCTGGCTCTGACACTTGGGCACACCACCAGAAATAACCCATACAATAATAATCCAATACAGCTGGCTTATTATACACCAATATCAGCAGCTAGCCAGCATGTTACCCTGTTATATAATAACCTATCAAGTTTTAAGTTTCATGTTGCAGGTTTATTTGTCATTTGCACAACATCTCAGGACATTTATGCATTGAAATGCTTTTGGTGAGACTTAGGTTGACACTACAGCAGGACAACATTATATACATACTAAACATTGAAATAAATAGATATAAAAGAGATATATTAAATACAAAATACACAAAATATACACAAATTACAGGATATACAAAGACAGGAGGGGTCTGTAGAAATTCTCTGATGTACATTTATTAGACAAGGTTAGTCTATAAGAGAGCAGAGCTATAAAATAATTATGTATGTTTATGTCTATTCCTGTTGTATAAAGTGACTCAGTGACGTTGTTCATAGCAGTGCTATATAAGAGTATTAATAATAATAAAGTGTCCGAGTGCAGTGGTACTGGTGGTGTTGCTGGTATTGGAGGTGTTGGTGGTATTGATGGTGTGGGTGGTGTTGGTGAAAGATTCACAGCTTGTCCAGGAACCTGAAGGCTTGTGGGTAGAAACTGTTCATTACTCGGTTTGTTCTGGCCTGGATGCTGCGGTACCTCCTGCCTGATGGCAGTAAGGTGAACAGGCGGTGTGCTGGGTGGCTACAGTCCAACCGGATCTTTTTGATTTTCCTAAAGCAGCGGGACCGGTAGATGTCCTGCAGGTCTGGAAGTTTTGCTGCCTATTGATGGACCCCCTGCTGTCCTCTCACCCACTCTTTCTCAGGGGCCTTGCGGTCATAGGCAGCACAGCTGCCGTACCAGACAGTGATGCAGGCCGTGAGGATGTTCTCTATGGTGCATCTGTAGAAGTTGGTGAGGATGTCAGGAGGCAGACCAAACTTCCTGAGCCTTCTCAGGAAGAAGAGGCGCTGACAGGCAGACCTCACTACTTTGCTGGTGTGGAGTGACCAGGTGAAGTCATTGGTGAGGTGTAACCCCGAGGAACCTAACACTGCTGACCCTCTCCACTTCAGCTCCATTGATGTATAGGGGAGAGGGCCCACCCCTCTGCAGCTTCCTGTAGTCCACGATCATCTCCTAAATCTACCCAGTGGTTATGAGCCTCAGGTGAATATCGGATTTCGAAATAAAAGAGCTAACGCGCTATTGGCTAGACACGGATTAGCACCGGAAACAGCATTGGAGATCTGTCATAAGAAGTTCACTAGGCTGTAAAAGAACAGTCTAAACTCCTTGTTGTAATTTAGACCTGTTCGTTTTGATGCTGTGCGCTCTGAAATAATTCCAAAAATGTTTTTCTCTTCCCTCTGTCGTCATGGCATGGCTGGTGTTAGTCACATTGTGTTACCCTTGTGCACATGCGCGGCGCAGGTTAGTTATGCAACAAAAACAGCCATCTGTATATGTATTTAAATAATCAATATTATCTTAATGTTTTAAAGGTTATTTTGCTCCTGGAATGTGACTGCTCATGTAGTTTTGGGGTGGGGACCAGACTTCAGGGGGAAGCGGAAGCACGCTGCTCAGTGTTTGTGTAAATGTTTGAGAGAGCAGTGGATCTCCGCAACATCAAGTTCTCCACCATCGTGGAGGTCGGAGAGCCAGAGCCCAACAAGTTATTCCACAAAAAGATGAGGGTGCGCTTCTACCTCCAGTTTCTCTTACCGAAGCTTCCGGACCGGCAGTTTCGTGTTTGATAATCCATGTTTAGCCTTAGGTCAGTGGGGAGGCGGAAACGCGTCGCTCAGCGCATATGGAGCCTGTAACATAGTTTTTGTTGTATAACCGTGGATTTGGTAATATTTAGCCTTTTCTTATTTAATGGTGCTTAGATTAGTTTTAAAAATATGCGCGAGTTGTAGATTTTAATACATATTTTTATTGTAATTGAAAGAGTTTGTGGCAGCGTTTTGTGCATTTTCTTTAAGAAATAATTATTTTCTGAAACATTGATTTTAAATCCATCTTAAGGGGATATTTAAAAATGTTTTACCAGTGTTTTGATTTTATATATATATATATATATATAAAATAATATATACCGTATATATATATATATTATATATGATATATTATATATATATATATATATATATATATATATATATATTACACACACACTCTAATTTTGTGACCTTCAGAGCCCCGCAAGTGCTGACGGATCTCTGCCAATTCCACGCACTGTAGCAGCGGTGGAAATCCTAAAATCAAACAAACACAGTTAAAACAGTAAGATCCTTACCCCCAAAATTTCATAATTTATTTGTGTGTATGTGTATATGTGTGTGTGTGTGTGTGTGTGTGTGTATCTATCTATCTATCTATCTTGCTGTTTTAACTGTGTTTGTTTGATTTTAGGATTTCCACCGCTGCTACAGTGCGTGGAATTGGCAGAGATCCGTCAGCACTTGCAGGGCTCTGAAGGTCACAAAATTACAGAGTTAAAGGCTCTGCCAGTGGCTGAGAAAAGGCATAGATATTACACTTTATTAGTAATATAACTATATTAGAATTATTATAAACTTCCCATCCGTTTTCCTGTTGTAATAAATCTCTTTACTTAAGCATATGTAAAATAAATTTCTAGGCCTACAATCCGGCAATGGCAAGTGTGTGGTGGACCTCCGCCAACATTTTGTGGATGTCCAAAAGATGGATGAATGACTTTACACAGATTACATTTACAGATTCTAATGAAATAAACATGTACATTACAAAAACAAAGTTACCTGCTTGTTCTTATGTATACAGGATCTAATCCACGCTCTAAGGGCAGAGTCTTTCTCTGTCTCTCTGTGTCTTTCACTTTCTGTATCTCTCTTAGTGCCTCTCCCTCACTGTCTCTCTCAGCATCTCTCTCTCTTCCCCCCCCCCCCCTGTGTCTATGACTCTCTCAATACAATTCAATTTAGTGAAGTGTAACGATACCTGTAGCACACCCTAGAACACAGTAATGTGCTAACTGGTTTAGTATATTAAACACCAGGCACCAATAATGAACACTTAGAATTTCCAACAAGCAGTTAAAAGGGAATGTTACAGTGGGCCAATCAGAAAACCCCAGGATCACCTACAGAGCCAGGACAAACACCACCCAAGAGACAACACTGTACGACTCTTCTGCGATTTTGAGGGTTGGGTGCACCTTTTTTTAATAAAGCACCAGGTGAGTAGAAATATTTAAAAAATAGAAAATACAATACTAACACAGTAAAAGCAAGTGAATATGATAATTATGTTACCAATATTTTCTGTAAGACTACTACCCTGGTGGAGAGGTAGCTATATCCATATGTATATGTTCCAATATGTATACAAATAAACCCCTCTTCAAATAACAGAGTTACCCAAAAAATAAATGCAATTACATGTATTCTCAGCTTAATCAATGTCCTTTTGGTTTCACAGGTTCCAGAGGTTTTAATCAGGATGGGTGAACGCACGTGAGTTCGAGTCTGTGAGAAGCAAGTGTTCACTCCTACCGCACTGGAGATGAGGATTCTCAAAGCTCAACACAAGAGAACACATATCCGTGATGTCCACAGTGCTTGTGAACAGCTTTCCGGGTCCGAGTTCAGGAAGGCTAGCCATCCAACGTAGAACAGTCCAATTTGAATACTAGCAAAAAAAAACCTGACCTATAATAGGTCATAAATCTAAATTAAATACAAGTTTCAACTCACTTAATAATAGCTCTAACAACAAACACTCAATTATATGAACCTGCACACAGTATTTACAGTTTCTTTAACAACTTATTTACAACATTTTTCACGTTTCGTACAAAAAAATAAAGTAAAATGCGCCGCCTGGCGCTGAAAAGGTCAACTTTCCCGGCAGCGCACGACTCTACCGGCTGCGCTGTGTCTATCATACTGACCTACGACGCTGGCGCTAGCCAGACCGGAATGGGCTTGTCTACAGCATATCAGTGAACACCTTCTGAGGACACAACAACTTTCCCTCTTAGTGTCGTCTGTGGCGACTCACCAATGAATGATTTACTGCAGTATACGTAGAAGTCCGTAATGTTAATCTCTAATACAAGTCAAAAGGAGGACATTTCAAACACAAACAATTACCATCGCAGTAAATCTAACAAAAATACGGAGGTAGCAGCTTTGCATCGAAAGTATTTTTTGTGGGCTAACGCTTATGCTACAATGAACTGCACCAATGCGCGAACATTAAGCAGAGCGCCATCTCCAGCTTAATTAACGCTCTCTATCAGCCGACCACAGCGCCTCTCATCGTCCTCAGCTCAGCGTTTTGCCGCTGTGTATCAAGTAGACTGACGAGGCTTGCTCGATACGTTCTACAGTTTTTAACGATATAATATCCAAGATATCCATCGAACTTTCTTCTGCTATATGTTCCTCATCAGGAGACCCTCTCATTGATCAACGATGGCTTGCGCCAGAATAGGGTTACGAATATTTAACGGCTTGCTGGGTGCCAATTTTTCAGTCCAGCGCCCCGTCATTGTAGAGCGTACAACCGAACCCATACTCCGATATTGGCTCCTGAAATACCTGTGTCACGTGATGCTTTATTTCCAAAAAAGACCAGACTGTTCGTAAAATGTTGCTTGCAATAGTAATTTAATTATTTTTGAACTAAATAAAGCGAAGCTTCGGTTCCCAAATGATTTAGTAATCTTTTATTCTTTAAAGATTATTTCGCTTCAGCTTCCTGTTGTTGTAATTTGTATTTATTCATTATATTTATATGTAATCTATTCTGTGAACGATCGCGAATAAAATGTAAGCTTTACTTATGCGGTTTTATAACCTGGTCGCTTTACAAAAGACTTGTATAATTTGGCATGACTGTATTGACATAAATTATATAACTAAATAAATATAAAACTAATAATTAATATCATGTGAAATAAGTGAAATAACAAAAAAGGTTAAAGTATGAAATAATAAAATAAGACATGCTACTCAGTCTCCTCTCTTGACCGCGCCTTCTGGTGCTGATGTACTCTCTCTCTCTCTGTCTCGTCATCTCCTCTTGCTCTCCGTCTCTCTGCATCTTCCTCTCTGCTACTTCTCTCTCATCTCTCACATCGCTCGCTGTTTTTAAACTATTCTTTTTTTTAAACTTGCTAATTATAGCCTAGCCGCACGCAAGTAGGTGTACTGATGTGTGAGTGGATTGATAGAGTCACGCCTCCTAAAAACAACTAGAATAAAAATAAGTTTTAGCCAGAGGAGAGAGATAGAAGATGAGAAAATAGGAGGAATTAAAAACATAAAAAAAAATAAAGAAGACCAGTAAAGTAAATAAGGAAGATAAGATGACAAAAACAAAGAAATAAAAAAATAAAGCTATTCATCAAAAAAGAAAAAGTCAAGCTGATATTTATGTGAGAGCAAAGGGCTAAATATAGAATGAACCAGGCAGCCACTAGAGGGCAGCAAAGTACAACAAAACATGAACGTGATACATGATACCGTCATATTCAACACTGCTCCAAAGGATATAGCGTACTGCACATACAACACAGCATCAAAAAGCCTTTCACGCACACACACACCGCCTACACATAAAGAAAGAGAAATGAGATTAAAGAATGAAAAGGCTTTTATAAAGCTTGTTTGATCAAATCACTTAAACATGATTATATTTTCAGCCTTTGAAGCTGTTGTTTTTCAAAATGTGCATGATGTAGCGCTGAAAGGGAAAGAAAGTACAGAATGGAGACACAGAAACACAGGGAGAGAGGTTAAAGAACTGCATGATGGGTAAAGGCGGCAGCAGAAGGATAATCGGTTTATCGAGTGCAAGTGAGCTTGTTAAAGTGCCTGGATATTTACGTCCCCTTTCCGGAGCAAAGATAAATGGTTATTCCTCCAAAAACAATTTTGAAGCAGCTCAGCAGAAAACGCCTGCACAGCTTGTTTTCATACCTTGTCAGGACATGCACACTATATGCATGATGTACAAAGAGATTCCTATAGGTAATAATGGTATGTTTTTATGCATCACATGTAGATGGAGATCTCTATTCACAATGAATACGTTTCATATCATCACTGTCCAGAAGAAAGGGAAACTTTACTGGAGAGGACAAAAATCATCCACACTCGATTGGGAGTTACTGATGAAGAGAAACACATGACTGTTTACTCCTCACATCAACATCATATCTGGAAAAACAGAATTCACTTACACAGTTAGCTAAAATGCATCCCAGTGCATCCAGTGTTTCACGGTCCTAGATCTCTTCAGTTCTGCTCTTTACTGTCTACCTTTCCCCCATGACAACACAAGTGGACAACTTCAGCTCATCTTCACTGGCTAACAGCTTGTACATCTTACTTTAGTGTCCTTGTTTATCTTCTGACTTGCTAGCACTACGTTCATGTCACTGTATGTGGTTAACAGAAGCGTATCCGAATCGTGTCTGGGACTCTGAAGATGATTACAATGCATCCTGGGAAGTCTGGTCTGTAGCTCTGCTGCTATTCTTTCTGCTGTTTGTGCACAGTCAAGACATTGTATGAATACAAGCACACACACACACACACACACACACACACACACACACACACACACACACACACACACACATGTACACACACACACACACACACACACACACACACACACATGTACACACACACACACACACACACACACATGTACACACACACACACACACACACACACACACACACACATGTACACACACACACACACACACACACACATGTACACACACACACACACACACACACGCACACACACATGTACACACACACACACACACACACACAGTCTGATGCTCCAGAGACTCTAAAGCTCAGAGTCAGAGGGGAAGATGAGGCCTTGCTGGGAAACTCTACCATTTATTTTTCCTCTAAACATTTATGATTTTTTTTATTCCTGTAGGCCTGTGGTTGCTGTGGCTGTTATTTTGGTGTTCCCCGGGTTTAGGAGTTCAACATCATTTGTGTTATAAAGCTGCCCCTGATACACTGTCACATTTACGTCACATTTCCTTCCTGATAGGGGAACCGAATCATTAGTGGTTGTACTGGTTATAGATAATATTGTTCATTACTGATTCAAACATTTTCCCATGTGCCTATACGCTAGAACAGGAGATATCAGTCCATAAACGCCCTCAATAAATGCTCCTATACACTAGAACAGGAGATATCAGTCCATAAACGCCCGCAATAAACACTCCTATACGCTAGAACAGGTGATATCAGTCCATAAACACCCTCAATAAACGCCCCTATACGCCAGAACAGGAGATATCAGTCCATAAACACCCTCAATAAACACTCCTATACACTAGAACAGGAGATATCAGTCCATACACACCCTCAATAAACGCTCCTATACACTAGAACAGGAGATATCAGTCCATACACGCCCTCAATAAACGCTCCTATACACTAAAACAGGAGATATCAGTCCATAAACGCCCTCAATAAACACTCCTATACACTAGAACAGGTGATATCAGTCCATAAACACCCTCAATAAACACTCCTATACGCTAGAACAGGTGATATCAGTCCATAAACACCCTCAATAAACGCCCCTATACGCCAGAACAGGAGATATCAGTCCATAAACACCCTCAATAAACACTCCTATACACTAGAACAGGAGATATCAGTCCATACACACCCTCAATAAACGCTCCTATAGACTAGAACAGGAGATATCAGTCCATACACGCCCTCAATAAACGCTCCTATACACTAAAACAGGAGATATCAGTCCATAAACGCCCTCAATAAACACTCCTATACACTAGAACAGGTGATATCAGTCCATAAACACCCTCAATAAACACTCCTATACGCTAGAACAGGTGATATCAGTCCATAAACACCCTCAATAAACGCCCCTATACGCCAGAACAGGAGATATCAGTCCATAAACACCCTCAATAAACACTCCTATACACTAGAACAGGAGATATCAGTCCATACACACCCTCAATAAACGCTCCTATAGACTAGAACAGGAGATATCAGTCCATACACGCCCTCAATAAACGCTCCTATACACTAAAAAAGGAGATATCAGTCCATAAACACCCTCAATAAACACTCCTATATGCTAGAACAGGAGATATCAGTCCATAAACACCCTCAATAAACGCTCCTATAGACTAGAACAGGAGATATCAGTCCATACACGCCCTCAATAAACGCTCCTATACACTAAAAAAGGAGATATCAGTCCATAAACACCCTCAATAAACACTCCTATATGCT
>JAMWET010002728.1:135000-137500 GCA_024036415.1 Prochilodus magdalenae | reverse complement strand
ATATCATAGTGGACCTGCACTTTGGTTTTCCTCCATGAGCTCCAAATTCTCCTAAACTGGCATATTTACTCATTTATCCATGGATTTTCCCCAATACATGAGTTATGCTTCTTTTTGACTAGAGCGACAGAGTCAGGGGCTTCCTTTAAACTAGAGTTTAGATCAGAGGCCAGATCACTATGAGGTCAGAGCTGTATTTGGTGCACTGTGATAAATATATCTAAACTTCTCAGCTGTTTCTGAGGCAGTGTAACATTTTTAAAGGATCCTTCAGGTTCTTCCTAATATACTGACCTGAAAGAATACACGGAGGTGGTCAGACAGAAATATGTCAGATATTAGGGACGTGTTTGTATTTACCTTTTTAGTGATTACTAAATCTAGGATATGATGGGTAGAGCTGTCTAAGGGATATCACTGGCTGAGGGCTGCCATCCTCTATCATAACACTTGAAGGTGGACAAGGTTTAATAGACCTTGGAAGCAGGGTAGTGGCGTTCAGGTAGAAAGCTTTTTGGAATGACCATGACAAAGTTAAGTACAGAGTACGGGCATGTCACCTTTTGAGGAAAGCAGACAGTGTGAGGCTGGACCTTCAGCTCTTTCTAATCAGGCCTGATGAACTTCAGTTAATGGGACTCACAGACCTTTATGTATTAGTTGTAAGGGCATGGAGCTTGCTGAAGTTTGCTTGAGAAGGGTGTCTCGAAGCAGTTCTGGATAACTGAGGAATCTACCTTTCATAGCCTGGAGATTAAATCGAACTCTGTATGGTCACCCAGCCATAGGAACCTGGAAGACAGCAGGGTCCCTGTCACAGCAAACTCACAAAGTCTGTGAGGCTTATAAAAAAGTTAAAAAGCCAGGTACAGCATGCATTCCTTCCAGAAATGAGGAAACTGCTACTGTTGAGAGACTGGCAGGAGGTGCTCTTCTGACCTTGTCTTCTTTGGGCTTGGGCGAGTTCTCAGCACTGTGTAGGTGGGGAACCGGGGTCCTTTACAGGAGGTAAGAAAGGAGCGGTGGCCAGGGGACAGTATGGCTGGTTTCAGGTAGAGGGGACACCTGGGCCTAAAAGAATTAGAGACTTGCAGTGGAGGGTCTCTGGTCAATCAAACACATTGCTTACCTATGTGTTTTGATGGATCTCTCTCCATTCTCTTTCTGTCTATTCTCAGTTCTTTTTCCTCTCTCCAATTTTCCATGATCTCCCTTTCTCCATTTTGTCTCTCATTCTCAACTCTTTGTTCTTCTACCTTCTCTCTCTCTTCCTGTTTTTGTTCTCTTTTCTTTCTTTCCCCACTTTTTTCCTATCTCTGTACTCTTTCTGTCCTTCTCTATCCATGTTCAGTCTATGCTTTTTCTCATTCAATCTTTTTCTTCTGTCTGGCTTCTATCTCTCATTCTCTCTCTCTTTTCGGTCTTTTCTCAGCAGAAAGATAAGAATAGGTAATGAAGTGTGAAAGATGGAGGCGCTGGGTGTCTCTGGATGCGTAACGTATGATTAAGAGTAAGGAGTGCAGCGTAAGGGCTACTGAATAAGTGCAGTGTTAGTGCTGTGGAGAACTGCCCGGCTTCTTATTCTGCCATATGCTTTTCCCACCAGCGTCTTCTGCATTTTTTATGTGTTTATTTTTCCTCTTATTTATATGCAGGTATTAAAGGGACAGTTCATTACATGTTACTCCAACACTGCTAACTAATAATTAAATTCTATAAACATATCCCATATCCTGACAGAGGCCATGTGCTTGTGACTCAAGCTATCATGTCACCAAATATGATATCTGTGCAATAATACCAATACCAATAATGCTCACGTCAGTGTTATATTGTTACATTCCTTTTATTGTAGCTTATTACAGGATATCAGCCATGGCAAGTTTATCGTGGCAATGACAGAGCAGAGTTAAGTGTTGCTGGAAGAATGACTGGCAGTGCTTTTTGAGAAAAAAAAATGTATCTCAAAAAGGTCTGAATATCTTCTGAAATGAAATCTCTACTCTTCTGGGAAGGCTTTACACAGGATGTTGGAACATTGCTGTGAAAATTTGACTACATTCAGTCACAAGTGGATTAGTGAAACACAGCCTCTCGTCTACATGTTTAGAAGGTATTGAAGACGTTATTATGGAAATGACTTATGAAGCATTTGTATTTACAGCTAATCAAAATCACCAAACCATTACTTTAGATGGGTAGTGCTTGTGAATAAAGGTGATCATAAAACTACATGTCCAGGTGTGTAGAAATTACAGCTCAAAATATATACCTGTAATCACTTACTTTATCAGATGTATAAGGATAGCGATGACTGCAGTAGTAAGTCGAAAATCTGGAATTAGTAAATTAGTAATAATTAATGGAAAATTAAACTTGGGGCATTCCAAGGCCAAAACAACCATCAAAAGACCTTCATAACCTCCTAACCCTTTCCCTAATAATGAACAAAAAAAAAAATCAAAATACAGTTTTTTGTCTTTACTAACCCACAAGAAAC
>JAMWET010002728.1:87500-130000 GCA_024036415.1 Prochilodus magdalenae | reverse complement strand
GGAAAGCCATGGAAACTGAGATACGGCTGCTTTTGTTTTGAGTTCGAAGACCTTGGTATACTGCAAAATCTCTTGTTCTTGGACTCTGCCATCACTGTTTACTGTTTAGCGGAACTAGCGTTACCCATCCGCGCATGTTTCCGGAAAAAAGAATGCGGAAGTATGAAAAGGGCCTATTGTTCAGTGTCACTAGGTGGCTGTAATGATGCCTTGAAGCTCCTGCCTCTCTGCTGCAGTGTGTAGGTGCTACATTACAACATACTTTAATAGCAGTAATAATGTAAAAGCTCACATTAGAAACACAAGCTTCTCTGCTTTAAAGGTATGACCCAAACACACACACACACACACACTCACACACACACTCGCACACACACTCACACACAAACACACACACTCACACATTCACGCACAAATTCACACACACAAAAACACACTCACACACATACACACACTCGCACACACACTCACACACACACACACTCGCACACACACTCACACACACACACACTCGCACACACATTCACACACACTCACACACACACATTCACACACACTCACACACACTCACACACACACATACTCACACACAAACACACACACACACACACTCACACACACACACACACACACACACACACACACACACACACACACACACACACACACTCACACACACACTCACACACACACACACACACTCACACACACACACTCACACACAAACTCACACACATATACACACACAAGGACTTACACTCACACACATACACACACAAACACACACACACACACACACACACACACACTCACACACATACTCACATACACACACAAACACACACTCACACACACACACACACACACGGACTTACACTCACACACACACTCGCACACATATACACACACTCACACACACACAAACACACACACAGACTTACACTCACACACATACACACACACACACACACACACGGACATACACTCACACACACACACACACGGACTTACACTCACACACATATACACACACACATACAAACACACACTCACACACACAAACACACTCACACACACACACACACACACACTCACACACACACTCACTCACACACACACACACACACACACACACACACACACACACACTCTTACACTCACAAATCACAAACCCATCTCCACTCGTTTGGCTGCCCAAAGACTGCAGCGCCCGCAGCGCCGGGCGATTAGGAGTGTCTTTCCTTTATTCTCTCCATCCTCAGATGCGGTTTGACACTCGCTTCATTGCCGAACATGAGCATGAGACAGAACTGAAAAGGCTGGATTGAAATGTAATGATACCAATACGACCCGAATGAAATATTATGAGAACGAAAGTGCTTTAACAAATGCAATTTGCTCATGAGAAAGGAGCCGTTAGGAAGCTATTTTCATGTAAATGATCGCAAACTGCTTCAAATGCGCCGCACTTGTCACTTCTCATAGCTTACGTTAGAGATATAATCTGTACCTACAGCACCAGTCAAAAGTCTGAACACATCTGAAATCATTTTTCATCGTTTTTACTTTCTGAAGTTAAAAACAGTAAAATATCACATTGTGCAGAGACCAAAGGACAGATGCCCACATGCTTATATGTTACATAAGGCATAATAGACATCCACTTAATAGTTTGTATTTACTTTAGAAGAAACTTTAAGCCTGAAAACTTTAGGATTTCTTTAATATTATAAACAGAAAATATTTCATCAGCAGAAAAACTCTTTTTTTAACATCAATATGAAGAAATTTAAGTTACAAGTCTAGATAAATAATAAATGAACTTTAAATTGACTCTATATATTAAACAGCGTAGAAATAGGCTAATGTGTCTAGATTTGTAAGGGTTCATTTTTTCTAAATCGCATAAACTTTTTTAACCAAAGGGACCTGATTATTTCTTATGCGCCTCTGTCTAATCAGGCCCACGTCCAGGGTTTTTTCCCTGCACTGTGGCTGGAGCTGGACCAGGCTGGACTCAGAGCCTGATGATAGAGACTGGGGGGAAAAACAAGCTGGTGCTGTGGGTCCAGCGCTTGGCATGACCCACTGCTAGCAATGCCAAAATCACGACTGACTGCCCGGTAACATGAGCAGCTAATCTCCCTTTTTCTTCTTTTTTTTTTTTTTGTTCTTATTTTTGTGTTATACAACTAAAATCCAAATCCTTCCTTTCATGCGGGTTTGAGCATTAAATCTATAGTCTAAATTTACATAGTTAAAATCTCTGGTAAAACCTAAATGTGGTGAATCAGCCAAGATATGTTGGCCATTCAGGCTAATGTAATCATGAAAGCTTATGCATGATGCTAACTGACCTCCTCAAGCTGTGTCAAGTTGTTAAATACGGTCTGATAGATTTGCTTACATGTTTGATATAAGACTCAGTACACAAACAAGAGTAAAAGTATTTCTTAGTAATTATTTATAATTCTAAGGCTGTACCCGACTCAGAATTTTGCCAGTTGAATCAAATTCGCCCGTCCTGGCCAACGATTCAACTATTTGTTCATGGTTTTTTTCTAAATGTACATTATCTAGTAATCAGTAAATCAGTCTGCACCCGGTTCAGATCTGACGACTAGAAAGCGGAGTCACAGGAACAGGTTTCTGATCTGAAAGAGATGTGGCGTATGATGATCGATCTGAAGTGGAGCCTGATTTAATTACAGAGTATAGCGTCGGGCAGCAACTCGTATTTATAGCCTGTCTTTTTAATTTCACTTATAACACCCTCTTCAGTAGGAGGACCCTTCGTCTTTTATCTCTCACAAATAATGAACTGCTAGATGAAACTAGATAAGTCCATATTTAAAATATTTTTAAATGAAAAGAAAAATGGTAGACCTGAAACCGTTTGATTTTTATAATAAATAATTATCTCTCGTTTATCAGCAGGCATTGACCTAACCCTAACCCTAACCCTAACCCTGTACTTACTATCTTTAAATAAAAATAATCTCAGCAGTAGACGAATAAATAAATATCTGTAATTCAGGTTATAAAATAATGGAATTATAATAAAACAAACATCTCGGCTCCGTTTTTCCCTCACTGCAAACAGCCGTTATGTGTAAACCGAAAGTCAGCTCACTCGTTTGAAGCAGTGTTCGATGTGTGACTAAATGACGAGCAGAATTCGGTTTCATTTGTTCAGATTCTCTTCTTCAAAAGCTCCTCCAGACTTTCTCTGTTACATCGCTACCCCCCTCGTTTCTTAGCTTCACAGCTTTAGCTTCCTTCAGCATGAACCGCCAGGCCAAGTCATCACGTGGATTTTTTTTTTTTTGCAAACGTGCGTCACAGCCCAGCTAGAACTTAAATATATCTATTATCCCCCTTTAATAATTATTACAATGTATTTTTTATTTTAAAAGTTATTGTGCATTTTTGTAAGCTCTGTTCTGAGTCGACTTAAAGGGTCTCTGACTGACGATTCGACTCGTCGACTTCTAGAGGGCAGCCCTATATAATTCATTATGTTTATTAATTGCAGGTTAGAGCTGTAGGTCTAAAAGCATACAGGGTGATTTAACTTCATGCATCCGCCATGAAAAGAAAGTGGACTAACTTGTTTAATCCCTTCATCACAGATATAAACTTGGGGCAAATGTTTGTACAGTGTTCTGGTGTTCCTGCATTAGCTCACAGTAATCAGCCACTCCGACCTTGAGAAAGGTCAAAGGTCAGACTCAGTGTCCAAATAAATCACTGACTCAACGTGGACAGTTTTTTTTTGAGATTCTGTTTATTTTCTCTGAATGTTTACTACTGGGGGTCTGAAAGCCGTAAACAAGGCCAAATACAGGATCGCTCCTCTCTTCCTCTCCCTGCAACCCCATCCACAGCAAATAAGATTCCCATTGGTGCTTCATTAGGTGCCTGAATAGAATTAATAATTTGCTAAATCTATAAAAGCAAACTTCAGACCCAAAAAATGTCTTAATGTCAAAAACGGCTGATAGATTGCATTTCAGGTAATGGACAGTTCTAAACGAAATCTTTGAAGTCAAGGCAGTGAAGTGTGCAGGGTCATTAGTTTCAAAAGGAAGGCCGTTATGTCACTGATGTAAACAAGTAAGAATGCCGTTTGTCTTCCTGCACACCCCTACATAACCATGTTTGTTTAGACCACAGGTTAATATGGATTTAACCCGGATCACCTTGCTTTAACATTTCTGCTGGTTCTGTTGCTAACCCAGAGCTGTTATTAGCCCGGCACGTGGCCATGGTCTGCCTCAGCTGCTTCGGTTCAATAGCCACTGGCTCTCCGGCAGGGCCAGGACCTCCCAGCCAAATCAATAGAAGCACTGTAAACATCAGTATCTCTGTCTGCTCCACAGCCATTCACCACACAGAGAGAAAACTGCATATACAAAGAAACAGGCCGTGACCACAAAGACTGAATGCTGCTCTCAGAATCAAAACACAGTCTGGATAATGATGGTGCAGCTGGGGACTGCTGGAAGGCTTGTCTGCCTTTACTTGTCTATAGTTGTGCCTTTGGTTAGTCTGTCTGCTACACAAAGTGTGGTGAAGGAGGTGGAATATGGTTTATGATTTACATGCAAAAGTCAATTTCAGAGCAACTGTTAAATAGCTATTTAAGATTTCTCAATATGACTGTCATTTATAAGGCATTCTTGGAGGCACTAATTTAATGAATAATGGCGATCTCAGAAGTTCAGATGTTACAATTTATGTCAGCATTGGTAAACTCCTCACATGGTTAAGGTGAGTTAACGTCCAAATGCAGCACATGCACCAAAACACCAAGCCTACCCCAGAAGTAAACACACACCATTTCTATATACACAGAAATCCATAAATATAACCGTCAGTCCACAAGAGTTCTGGATTAATTAGATCAGACTCATTAATGAGGTTGTTTATTTTGTGAGCGGTACAATGAAAGGGCTATAGTTTCCCAAGGATGCTGTTGTAGTAGTTGTGTCCATCTGGGTTCTTTGCCTCAGTCCCACAATTAGTTTACCATTGCATAGGGGAGCTTAATGTCCTTCTGAATCACAGAGATAAATACTAACACTTGGTTAAAAATACTCAGCATAGGCTTCAAATCATATATACCACCAATATGAACATATTCCCCAAATCCACAGCCCTTATCATACACACGTACATATTTCTGTGAATCTACACTGACGTTGAGCTTGAATTTTCTCAATTCTGGACAAGAGGCATCCAACGAGTAACAGTAATTGATTTGTCAGCTTGCTGTTTGCCTTCAAGAGTTTCTTTTCCTCTTTTAGCTTCTTATTATTTTAAAACTCAGGTGTAGTTTAAGGGTGTCAGTGAAACAGATACAGTACTGGGGTATTTCGTTCATCAAGGCACAAACAATATAAAATGTACATCTCAAATCTAAAGTACAGACATCAATAGGTTTTAATTACCTAATGTTTTTAATTCTACATTTAAGGACCCAGTGTTTATTGTTGCAGTTTTTTCCACACACAGCACATGTACACTGTGTGTATGAACACAAGTGTGTACCTTTAATAAGAATACCTGAATCTATATTTGGTCTGCTATTTACAGCACAGTTCAAGGTGTCATTTATCAACACTTATAAATACTTGCATTTACACTTCTATACGTATTCAGTTTACACTGTTCACTGTGTGTATGATCAGTGTTTTATAGCATATATTGTGCATTAATTTATTTATATATGTATAGATCGTAAGTTGTGTCCTTTAGGGGATCATTGACAAATGCCTGGAAGACAGCTCCGGATGGCACTACCAAATATTCAAAATGTCCCGCTATGGTGTTGAATGCAGTCCTACACTTATCTCCCTCTATAATGTACTTCAGCTAATAAAAACTTTGTCAATCATGTTTGGCGAGGTACCTTAACCCCTAAACTGTTCAATACCTGCAGGAATGAGAGGCAGAGGATACTTCTACTGAAACTACATTAAGCCCTTTGTAGTCCATGCAGGGCCTGTAGCTCCTGCAACAAGGTTGATAGCACAGTTATTAGGCTGATGTGGTTATTCTTACTGAAGGCCTCTAAAAGGTTGTGATATCCTTAATAAGAAGTTAAGTTTCTACTGTGGTAGAGGTCCCGGGGAGTTTCATGGACTGGAGGGTCCAGAAGAAAATTTCATTAGTTTGCCAGCAGATGGCAGGTTTGTGCTCCCTTCATCAAGGAAGTCCTAACATGAAGGTGTAAAGAGGTTTGTGTGGTGCATGGCCCACAGTCAAAGTAATGAGATCAGTAATGTGGGTTACAGCTTCTCCTCCCACAGGTCGATTGTCCACTGCCCGAATGGTGGCGGGAGATTGCAGATGATAACAGTGGATCTTTATCTAAGTTTTCAGCTGCTCCTGAATTCAGTTGGGCTGTTGAGACAAGGCAGCTTTACAGAGAATCCAGGTCCAAGCCCCCAACGAGCAAGCCAAAGCAAAACAACGCCTGAGTGACTCAAACAGGGCGCTCATCCTTCTCTGGTCCAAACCGGATAGCAACAAGCACAAAAGCAATACGAAAGACAAGATTTTCCAACTACAATATTGAAATATTGAATAGAGAATAACTGATAACTGCCATCTGAGTAGCAATAAGAAACAGATCTGCAAGTCTGAATGAAGCTTACTCACTGTTACCAGCAAAGCCAGTGAAACCAGTGACCACTGTAAGGAGTTTACAACTGAAAAACCCTGATCAGGAATAACTGCTGCTACAAGCCCAGACTGAAGATCTATTAGTAAGTGTTCTGAGGCAGAGGACGAAATGTCTGATTAGTCTGTGATTAAATAAGTAGGATCATAAAAAGGGTCAGCAGCATGCAGCAAACTTTTCAAAAAACTTAGTTACACAGCATGAAGCCCCATGGTGGGTAGACTGGTCAGAAATACAGGCAAGCAGTGGCTCCCAGTCAGAGCAGATGTAGCAACAGCATCAGGCCACACAGGATGGGCAGCAGTTCAGCTCAGACAGAGAGATCAGACTGTTAGCTCTGACAGACCTGAACACACTATACGGTGTTAACAGAGAGATCAGACAGACTGTTAGCTCTGACAGACCTGAACACACTATACGGTGTTAACAGAGTGCAGCAGTGACTCCGGCAGGCCTGGCTCCTACAGCAGGACTAACAGGGAGAGCCAGAAGGTCACACAGACAGGAGGACCCCTGAGGAGTCAGCGCCCCTCTGCTCCACCGTCAACACACCTGAGTGAACATGAAGAGCAGCGGGACCACCGCACCAACACTCCCAGCTTACCCAACACTCTCTGTCAGTGGACCCCTAGACCTGCACCTCTTACCTAGCAGAAACACTCACTACCACACGCTCCACTGAACAGGTAGGGTTACCCAACACTCTCTGTCAGTGGACCCCTAGACCTGCACCTCTTACCTAGCAGAAACAATTTAGGGTCTTCTAGTGATATTATTAATAAGCTCATCGAAGGCCAGATTGGGATCGATCCTAGTCTAGCTGAGATGTACAGTTGCGTGTCATCGCCATGGCAGCGGACGTTTATGTTCTGGTTTCTGTTTATGGTACCGAGTGGTGCATATATAAGGTAAAAATATGGGCCCTAAGACAGATCCCTGTGGAACACCAAACTGTACTTTTGTGTGAGTGGATGATTGACCGTTTATATTTACAGACTGATAGCGGTCACTTGAGTAAATGTAGGTACTGTGGTATAGACTGAGACTGTTCTACAGTTCCTCGTTAGGTCGAGTGTATAACTCTAAGCTCTAAATGTAGGTACTGTGGTATAGACTGAGTCTGTTCTACAGTGTCTCATTAGGTGGAGTGTATAACTCTAAGCTCTAAATGTAGATACTGTGGTATAGACTGAGTCTGTTCTACAGTTTCTCATTAGGTCGAGTGTATAACTTACACCTAGAACACATTTTGAGGTGGATGCTGGTCCATCCTGGAGCTAAAGTTTTTTTTTCAGAGGTAAGGTGATTTTTGAAATGTATAATCTTGTCAGTCAAACTGATGCAAAAAAAACCCCCAATGCAATCTACAATTAATCAGCCATTACCATGGATACAGTGTGCTTTTTCCCCCCAAGCTGCCATCCACAAGCGTCCTTTAAGAACTTTCAAGATCCTTCAGATAAGTGCCTCTGCTTCATGTGTAGATCAGTGGGATCCTTCAGTGAAGAGAAATGAGTTTGTAGCTTTAACTCTGACCGCGCTGTTCAGTTGGAATACCCAGAAGCCTCTCTTCCTCTGCTGTTCCTGCATCCAGCGCACCCGCTCGCTAATGGGGTCCTGAAAACTTAATTAAAGCCGGAACGAGGGAGGCACTGCTGCCCGCCAGAGGAGAAATGAGGGAGCGAGCGAGAGAGAGAAGGACAGAATAGACACGCTGGCTGTACATTAGGGAGAGAAGCCTTAGGCCCTGAATGTGAAACTCCTGATTAGATTAATGAATGCTCTTCTCCCAACACAGACCACAGCAGATACACATCACTTCCTCTGGTTAGAGCTCAGTCACGAAGAGTTTATGGCCACAAGAGTCCAGAGAAAATTCACAAGACTCATTCTTTGAGAATTTCATAGAGTCACATTCATCCCCAGACAGATCCCAAGACAGTTTAGCCCTGTGGTCATTGTGCCAGTATGCATTTCACCCAGCACTTACATAAATGAATGAACGAACGCATGAATGAATAAAACCTAAGGGGCCAACAGTACTCTGCAGACTGTGCACCCTGACCCATGTTTTGTCACTATGGACTGAGTACTGCTCAAATTCTACTAGCACATTACGTTTGTGGATCGTGGGGTAAACTCTTTGGACTTCTCACTGACCAAGTGCTCTGTCTATCTACAGTAGACCTTAAGACTACCTTTCGCCAGAGTTAACCCACGGAAGGCTGCTGTTCCAGAAAGTATACCTGGTCGAGATCTCAGGGGATGTACAGACCAGCCTGCGGAGGTTTTAAACCGCTCAAATCTACTGTGTCTTGTCCCAACTTCTACTGACTACAGTCTTCCCTCCACACTGGATCCATTTCAGTTTGTGTATCGGCCTAACCTGTCTACGGAGGATGTCATATTCTCTGCCATTCACCTACAACCGACCCACTTGGACAGAAAAGACAGTTCTGTAAGAATGCTGTTTATAGACTTCAGTTCAGCATTCAGTACAATCATACCACAGCAACATTTTGGAAAGCTGAGCTTGCTGGGCCTAAACATCAACATTAACCCTTCTTCAACCGGATCCTGGACTTTCTGATTGGGTAACTTCAGTCAGTCAGGATAGGGCAACACATCAGGCACCGCCACACTGAACACAGGCAACCGCCCAGGTGGAGCAACTTGCAGACTGGTGCAGATGCTGCCTGCTGCACTTATTGTATATTCTCGTATAGTCGTGTGTCTCATCCTGTACATTGTGCTGTGTTGCACCATGAGGCCTGAAGAGCCACATTTGTATTGTAAAGAAGTTTTCAGGAATGACAATAAAAACACTTGACTTCATGATATGAGTATTTGCGAGGTCAGGTGCTGATGTTGAACATTGGTGTGAGGATTTGATTTGTATTAGTGAGGTTTAATACTTAGTATTTGGTTTAACTACTGTTAGATAGTCAGTTCTAGATTGTTACAGCTCATCCCAAAGGCATTGTTTGGACGTAGCACACTGTAGAACACTGTATAGACCATTTCTTTCTATAAATTCAATGTGACTTAATTAGATAGATAGATAGATAGATAGATAGATACTTTATTGATCCCAGAGGGAAATTCAAGGCATCCAGTAGCAGATATACAAACCATACAGAAGCAACAACAGAAGCAAGATAGATTGTACAAACAGAGACAGAGACACAACACAAAGTATGAAAGTATAAAAATAGAGTCCTTAGTGTCTGGGTAAGGTATTCAGTATAAATGGAGGTAGTGGTAAACAATTTGCTAAGCAAATTAAGAAGATGGCTGTTGTCAGCCATATAGACAGTGCAAGTACGCAGTAATATAAATAATTTATCAGTGCAAAAAGTGTAAACAGTACAGAATGGAGTAGAATAATACAATATAAATAGAAATAGGGCATTTAGGAGGGAGTGTGTGCAGAGATGGGGGTGTGTCCATTGGAGGGACCGGAATGAAAGAGTGTCCAGAGTTTTTCATTTGCTGTACTGGGAGGAGTTGAACAGTCTTATGGCCTGGGGGACAAAAGACTTTCTGAGTCTGTCACATGGAGCAGGACTGGGACAACAGTCACACACACACTACTGAATGAGCTCCTCTGCCTGATGATCGTGCTGTGCAGAGGATGGTGAACATTGTCCATGATGTGCAGCAGCTTGCTGAGGGCTCTCCTCTCTGCCAGTGGTGTTAAGGACTCCAGCTCTACACCCCAGCACAGAACCAGCTTTCCTCACCAGCCTGTCACAGTCGTCCAGCACCCTCTTGCTGATACTGCACTCCCCAACACACCACAGCATAGAAGAGGACGCTGGCTACCACAGACTGGTAGAACATCAGCAGGAGTTTTCTGGCAGATCCTGAAGGACCCCAGCCTCCTGAGGAAGTACAGTCTGCACTCTGTGCTTTCTTGTAGGACTATGTCAGTGTTTACTGACCAGTCCAGCCTCTCGTCCAGGTGCACACCAAGGTATCTGTAGGACCTGACCACCTCCACATCAACCCCCTTGATGGAGATTGGCTGCTGAGAGGGGCCTGGACCTTCCTGAAGTCTATACACATCTCCTTGGTTTTGGTGATGTTCAGTTTCAGATGGTTGGTAGTGCACCACTCCACAAAGTCCTCAACCAGGCTTCTGTACTCCCTCTCCTGACCATTACGCACACACCCCACGATTGCAGTGTCATCAGATAACTTCTGCCTGTGGCATAACTACCGAGTTGTATTTGAAGTCCGATGTGTACAGGGTGTGAACACAGGACTGGAGAGAGAACAGTCCCTGTGGTGCTCCTGTGCTGCTGATCACCGTATCAGAGGAGCAGTCCCCTGATCCTGACATGCTGTGGTCTCCCCGGTGAGGTAGTCATGATCCAGGTGACCAGGTGCATGTCCACCTCCATCTTCATCAGCTTGTCTCTCTCAGTAGTAGGGGCTGAATGGTGTTGAAGGCACTGGAGAAGTCAAAGAACACTGACCCTCACAATTCACCACCCCCCTTGTCCAGATGAGAGTGAGTTCTGTGTAGAAGATAGAGGATGGCATCTTCCACTCCCACCTTCTCCCGGTACCAACTGCAGTGGGGTCCTCAGCATGGTGGACCTGAGGTCTGAGGTGGTTCAGCAGCAGTCACTCCATGGTCTTCATCACGTGAGACGTCAAAGCAACCGGCCTGTAGTCATTCAGCTCCTTCGGGTGTGCCTTCTTGGGGACTGGAATGAGGCAGGTTTTTCTTCCACGTGGCAGGAAACCCTTCCGAGACGTAGACTCAGGTTAAAGACATGCTGGAGGGGCTCCCCAGTTGGGCAGTACATGCCTTAAGCATTCTGGGGCACACTCTGTCTGGGCCGGCCGCCTTTCCTGGGGTGTGAGTCTCCTCCTCAGCTGTCTCCTGACTTGGTCTGCCGTGAAGGCTGGGGGACAGTGGGAACCGTTTATAGTTGCTCTGTCCTCCTGCTGATATGGTGGTGGTGAAGACTGAGATGGTGGTGAAGACTGGGATGGTGGAGGTGAGGGTGATGGTGGTGAAGAAGGTGACGGAGATGGTGGAGGTGAGGGTGATGGTGGTGAAGGTGACGGAGATGGTGGAGGTGAGGGTGATGGTGGAGGTGAGGGTGATGACAACAGGGTGGTGAATGCTGCAGACGGGTCGGAGGAGGGGGCAGCAGCAGCAGGACAGTCAAACCTGTTGTAGAAGGCAACTGAAACTGGTTTGCTCTGTCAACACCCCATCTACTGAGCTGCCACTGTTGTTCTTGCAGCCAGTGATGGTTTTCATTGCTCCCCCAGACCTCCTTCATGTTGTTGTCTTGCAGCTTCCTTTCCACCTTTTTCCTGTAGAGGACTCCTTGGCCTCTTTAAAGTCGGATCTTGAGTTCCCCTGTACAATACGCTTCAGCTCTGTCCAGTTTCCATCTCTGAACGCCCTCTTCTTTTGGTTGAGGATGTCCTTGACGTCACTGGTAATCCAGGGCTTGTTGTGTGGGAAGCAGCGTACAGTACTTTGTATTTGGGAACAGCAACATCCATACAAAAATTCAGGTAGTCCGTAACACAGTGCGTCACCTCCTCAATGTCCTCTCCGTGTGGGTGCAGCAGCACGCTCCAATCAGTGGTATCATAGCAGTCCTTCAGGGCTTCTTCTGCTTCAGGAATTATTAATTATTGTGCAACATCACCTGTATACCTGTTTTACTGACTGCCAGCATCACTATAACTCATGCACGCTGACTTCCTACACCAGTCTACAGGTGCCGGCCAGGGTTAGATCATGAGTTTTAAAGTTTCTGGTGTAAGAGAACAGTAATTGTGCAATATCGTTAGGATGTCTGTGCATATTGAGGTTCAGTCGGGGGAGGGGCCGAGAACATTGACATGGGAAATCCTTAACGAGACCCAAAGACACACACAGAAACACTCAGCGCGAGCCGAACCAGAGTGGCATGGAAGCCATACATGCCCCCTTCCTCACACTGGACAGAGGGCCGTGTATAAGGGCATGGTGCCCGCCTTTTGATCATGTGCTCCCATGCATAATTAGAGGGGAGCACGTGCCCACTTCTGGAGGAAATGTCAGCGACTTCACCCCACTCCTGCCACAACATTTAAATTTGTATAGTTTCTTTTTATATTTTATTTTTTGACTAAAGATAATTTATATATTTATAAAGAAATATTATATATATATATTATATATATATTTTTTGTATTTTTCTATTTTGTACAACTTTAGTCTCCTCCTGCTTTGTATCTGTTAACTGTATATTCTGCAGTAACAATGCAAAATTATCTTAAGTCCATTCCTCTAGAGGACACATGTTTTATCCTGGAGCGTTTGAAGTCCTGTTTCTACTGTAGATACATTACAGCTCGCTGCTGCCCATGACAGCACTGTTCTTCCATTTGGAGTGTGTACAAGTGTTCTTAGAAGTGCACCTGCGCTCTGACATTTTGAATCGTGGGTATTTCCATGAGCAGTGTGTGTGCGTGTGTGCGTGTGGTGGTGTACAGAGGTTGCAGCTGTACAGATTCAGAAACATCAAAGCACAGAGAAGCACTGAGAGACAGGCTGCCGTGGGCAATACACCTGCTGAAACCTCACACAGCCAGGCTGGTTTTCATACTGTGTCAAAACACTGGGTCACATATACACGTCCTCTATAGAAACTTCCACAGTAACTGTACAGGAGAAGGAAACATGTTTCACTCGTAACCAGCTGTAATGAAATTCAAAGCTATTTCTATATACACACATGTGTGTGTGTGTGGGAGTGTGTGGGCTTGTGTGTGTGTGAACTCATTTGAATATCAGATTTGCAGCAGAATTTACTACATGATTTGTTTCTTTGGTGAGATTATTATTTGGGTTTTTTAGTTTTACAAAAATCATCTTTCATTTCTGTTTAAATGACTAAATAAACAGTAGCTGTGCATTAACTGTACATGTCAGATATATGGGTATCTATATGCAGCAGGACCCATGTGTGTATGAGAGGCGGTACACAAACACACATACATATACACACTCATACACACACACTATATGTGCATATATATATAAATATATATATATATATATATATATATATATATATATATATATATATATATATATAGAGAGAGAGAGAGACAGAGAGAGAGAGAAGGGGAGAGAGAGAGAGACAGAGAGACAGAGAGAGAGAGAGAGAGAGAGAGAGAGAGAGAGAGAGAGAGAGAGAGAGAGAGAGAGAGAGAGAGTGAGAGAGACAGAGAGAGAGAGAGAGAGAGAGAGAGAGAGAGAGAGAGAGAGAGAGAGAGAGAGAGAGAGAGAGAAGGAGAGACAGAGAGAGAGACACAGAGCAGTGCGGGTGTTTGGGTTTGTATTAAGTATGTGATGAGACCTTCCACCTTTTGGCATTCTGTTCTTCGTGGTTCTCTCCCTGTGTTATTAAAATAACAGGGCGCTGGACGGAGTCCACTGGCGCTGGGCGAGCGAGCGGCTGAACCCATTAGACGGGTTAATTAGTACAAAGGGCCGGACTGGACTCCCAGAAGCCTCCGGGTGACCACAGAACCCTTTAACCATCACACCCTCACATCCCAACCCAAACATACACACTGTTCCTCACCCAGGTTCTTTCAGAACTCAACAACAAAATACCACCATCAGAAAATCAGCAGACACCGGCACGGCTCTAATCATCAGTTCCTAATGACATCATAGAAATCGCTAATTAATAATATAACTAGAAGCAAATCAGAGAATACAGTATACATACTCCGTACAGGAACGTTTATTGAGGGCGTTTATGGACTGATATCTCCTGTTCTAGCGTATAGGAGCGTTTATTGAGGGCGTTTATGGACTGATATCTCCTGTTCTAGTGTATAGGAGTGTTTATTGAGGGCGTTTATGGACTGATATCTCCTGTTCTAGCGTATAGGAGTGTTTATTGAGGGCGTTTATGGACTGATATCTCCTGTTCTAGCGTATAGGAGTGTTTATTGAGGGTGTGTATGGACTGATATCTCCTGTTCTAGTGTATAGGAGTGTTTATTGAGGGCGTGTATGGACTGATATCTCCTGTTCTAGCGTATAGGAGCGTTTATTGAGGGCGTGTATGGACTGATATCTCCTGTTCTAGTGTATAGGAGTGTTTATTGAGGGCGTGTATGGACTGATATCTCCTGTTCTAGCATATAGGAGTGTTTATTGAGGGCGTGTATGGACTGATATCTCCTGTTCTAGTGTATAGGAGTGTTTATTGAGGGTGTTTATGGACTGATATCTCCTGTTCTAGCATATAGGAGTGTTTATTGAGGGCGTTTATGGACTGATATCTCCTGTTCTAGTGTATAGGAGCGTTTATTGAGGGCGTTTATGGACTGATATCTCCTGTTCTAGCATATAGGAGCGTTTATTGAGGGCGTGTATGGACTGATATCTCCTGTTCTAGTGTATAGGAGTGTTTATTGAGGGCGTTTATGGACTGATATCTCCTGTTCTAGTGTATAGGAGCGTTTATTGAGGGTGTTTATGGACTGATATCTCCTGTTCTAGCATATAGGAGTGTTTATTGAGGGCGTTTATGGACTGATATCTCCTGTTCTAGCGTATAGGAGTGTTTATTGAGGACGTTTATGGACTGATATCTCCTGTTCTAGTGTATAGGAGTGTTTATTGAGGGCGTTTATGGACTGATATCTCCTGTTCTAGCGTATAGGAGTGTTTATTGAGGGCGTTTATGGACTGATATCTCCTGTTCTAGCGTATAGGAGTGTTTATTGAGGGTGTTTATGGACTGATATCTCCTGTTCTAGCGTATAGGAGTGTTTATTGAGGCCTTTATTGGACTGACTAACCTTAGAAATTCAGTCTGAGGGAAGTTATGATGCTGTTAATACATCGGCCTGGTGTCTCTCACTTCAGGTTAAAGAAGATTTCATTCGATACATTTTCACTACATTGCCAAACTGCTGAATCTCAGGTGATGTTTTGCCTGCTGTGTATCACCAGGCTTAGTTTTACAGTTATTGTGCTAAATGAAAGAATTACCAGGCTGTTGAACTGACAGCACTGATTCTTTTTCTTATCCTCATAGTTCTAAGAATGAGAACATTTCTATGCCTGTGGTAAATAAGAGACTTTAAACTGGGGTCTGCCCTGCAAACAGCTATTCTTCACTGGCAGTGGAGGTCACTGATGTTAGTGTAACCTTGATTTGCTGTGGGATGTTTGACATTGTTATGTGTTTAAACCTACCGTGCAGCAGAGTTTAGTTCATTAATGTCAACACATGGCTTTACACGGCACTGCAAGGTGTTCTTTAGCTCGTCCTCTATGAAAGTAAACCTAGTGAAATTAATCTAAGCACTATTTGGATGAGATTATGTTTACCTGGGTGGTGCAGTGATGTAATTATCACAATGTGTGGAAGCACAAACTAGATGTTTTAATAAAGTGGCCTCTAAGTGGAAGCACAAGGTAGGTGTTCATATGAAAGGTGGACAGGGAGTATATTTATCCTGCCAGATAAAGTGAGCAGACAGGTGCACAGCATGCTAGAAGCCTGACCAGTGGGTTCCATCTTCAACATGCAGAAACCTCCAGTTTCCCACAGACTGGTCTACTCGTTGTCTCATGAGGGTCCTTCTTTTCATCATTGCTACGCAGCACCAAAGCCAGTCAGACAGATGCTTGCCTGCTTTATAGGGTCAAGTGCTTGTCCCTTAAGGAGTGCTGCCTGGCCGACAGGTGGAGAAAATGTGGTGGATGGTTTCACACACCAGAAATTACATATAACAAGTGTAGCTAGCTGCTAGCGGGCAGATGGTGCTCTTATAATAGCGGAATGGCCTGTTATGCAGTTAAGCCTTAGAAGACTGGAGGTGTTGTTGTTGTTGTTCTGCACTTCATTCACCTGACAACAACACAGTTTGTCATAAATTACTTTCAGGCATTTTGGTTTGACAAAACCATGTAATAAAATACACATAGAGTTTGTATGGACAGATATGGTGAACTGAAAATGATAAAAACATGGCAGGAAAACAACGTGACTATAAAGTATCTCCTCTGCTTACAGATGCGCTTGTGGTCTGGACTGAGAGTCAGACATATTACACAGCATGTGGCAATAGCAAATGTTCCATATCACAGCAGCGATGTTAGCAAACAAAACAAAATCAGGACACAAGAAAATCTGTTTGCATTAATAACAATCATTTAAGGGCATTTCTGAGTTTATGTTTCGGTAAACCAGGGGAAATAGCCATGATAACAGGCCCCTCCCCCTAAATCCTTCCTTAGCTTATGGATTTTCACTCAAATGAGAAATTAAAAAAAAACTTGTACACAATAGACCTGTAGATGTATATGCACACGCGCTCTGTCCTGCGCAGTGCGTGGATGAATGGGGTGTAATGGAAGGCTGGTAAAGAAGACGCAGACATCATTCACACACCAAACCTATTCATGCATGCGTTTATACGAATACGTTTTCTGTGGATTTCATGTTTCTGTGTGTTTCTCATGCAACAAAGGCTCCTTTGTAGCACCAAACTTCAGCTCTAGTTGCTACGCGCCGCAGACGGCTGGCATATTTTTCTCCAGCGTTTTCTGTACAATGGTAAAAAGAACATTTTGACCCTGTGGGTTGAATCAAACATTCTTTTCAGGGCAGAGCACTCGAGATATCCTAACCGGCACATGCCGCAGATGAAAGATGACTACTGTGCGAATGAATAAGCAGAATAAGTGGTCCACTACAGCCAGCACTAGCTTACCTGGGGTAAAAGAAAACACAAAAATGCTAAGACACATGCACACATTGTCCTGTGTTCAGAGTATGTACACCAGAAAAACATCGGAAACTTGTAGCATCCAGGAATTTGTGTTATACAATCACATAAGCTTCCATTGCTGCTTAGAATATGATCTCTATGTCCTTTACAATGCGTCCACCAATGCAGTACTCTTTACTTATGTAGCCTGTATCTACTCCAATAGTTAAAACAGCATTGTCATGCAATGTCATGATGTACTGCATTTGGTTATGGGTGTTAAGGGTGAGGGTTAAGATTGTACCTAACAGCCTAATATCACGGACACATTGTGTGTTTGAGCTCAGTGCGCTACAAAGGCAGGCTACAAACGTGTCCTAATTGTCTGACATTGCTTTCAACTTTCAGGACTTTTCCCACAGAGGGCTTTCCCAACTGTGCCTGCTCTCATGTGTTCTAGTGTTCAAAATTCTGAAAATATCAAAATGTAGCACTTCATAGTCGTGACTAAACGTAAAGTGGAACCTGAATGTTTTATAATGAATACTAAAAGTCTTAAGGTTAATAACTAAATGGAACATATGATCAATACACACATTGTAGTGTAGTTTATAAATAATATGGTTTGTTCAGGTTTAATGGGTTATGTTTGAGATCAGTGGGTTAATTTTGTGTGCAGACCTTGCTCAATAAATAATGCTCTTTAAGCATCTCACTGCTCTACTATGCTTAGGAGCACTGTGGCTATGCTAGCTGCAGTGTGCTAAAACAAGACTTTGGAACTTCAGCTCCGGAATGTTAATGCAGCATGTAGGTATAGAGCCTGAATGATTGGCAGACGACATGAGAGGACGACGCCTGGCTTGGCCAAACTCACTGTGCCGAAAGCCATCTGGGGTGAGAAGCCTCAGGAGAGAACGGCTAGCCCCGCTAGCTTTCTGTAGGTTTCAGCGCTAGCCTGCATGGCCCCCACAGGGGGTTTGACGGTGGTAATTGACAGAAGCTTGTGTTGGCTGTTAAGAGACTGTTATAAATAGTCCCTCCTGCATGAAGCGCCTGCAGCGGCGGAGGTGTGGAGAGGATGGAGGTAGACAGCAGTGGCCGCGGTGACTAGCAAAGCAATTAACGGCTTGCTTCACTAAGTCCAAACAGATGTGGAGTGCACTCTCTGCGGATGAAGCTGCCAATAAATTCAACAGGAAGAGTGAGAGGCCCGAGTTGGCTCATGTTCGCATTGGGGATATACACAGGCAAAAAATCGTGATAAACCAGTAATGGGCAGTTCCACTATTGGCCAACAGGGGTCACTGTTATCACACTGTGGAAGCACACTGGAACCAAAACACCAGAAAACCATGCCACCCTCAAGTTTGAAGGCTGTGAGAACCTCAGTATGCTTATCTCATGAGGCTTTTTTTGAATCTAACTTGTCTAAATGTAAAGGCTCTTAAATATGGCTTTCAGTAGTTTAAACTTTTCTAATGGTAGAACTATTTACATGATTCCAGTGAAGTTGGCTGGCTGTGTAAAAAGCATAAATAAAAACAGAATGCAATGTTGTGCAAATCTTATACACTCATTTTATTCCCCGTAGAACATAGAACACAGATTTAGAACTTGAAGACAGCAACTCATCTCAACACTCTTAGTTCAGAAGCTGACATCTCTGATGGTATGTGGCTGCATTAGTGGGTATGGTGTGGGCAGCTTACACACCTCGCTTTCAGGGAAGCCCTTGGATATTCCGACAGGACACTGCTCAACCACATACTGCATCCATCACAGCAGCATGGTACAGCGGAGGCCGGGTGCTGAACTGACCTGTCTGCAGTCCAGACCTTTCACCAATAGGAAACACCTGTGGCATAATGGGCAAGGATCCAGGACTTCTGAGCAGCTAGAATCAACAACGAGACAACATTCCACTCCCAGAACTCCAGCAACTGGTCTCACTTCCCAGACGTTCCCAGGCTGATGATGAGAAGAGAAGGTTCTAAATGAGTCAGTAATGTTTTTGATGGTAAAATCTCCCACTTTCAGCATCTGATATGCCCTTCGTTCCACTGGGAATAAAATGGGACTCTATGAGATTGTTAATCATTACATTCTGGTTTCATTTTGATTTATTTAGATTCTACACAGCAGATCAACCTTTTTGGAATTGAGGTTGTAGAAAAAACTTCTCATTTACAAAAGTGGGGTTCATAAAGTGACCAGTTGAAAAGTCTCCATTTATGTGAGCCTCTCCCACATAAGCAAATTTTTGAAAACCCCATGCCTGACACACTCAGAACCTGAAATCTTGAGATCATCTCGTAAACAGATACTACTGTACAGAGAGTACAGTACTGTAAAGAACTGCTTAGCGTTACGTAGCTTTAATTCAGAAATGTATAATATAATTAGGGTAATGCTAATTTCAGCTAGCAGTAAATTCAGTGTCAGCTAACAGATCAGAGCTGACAGTGGGGTACATTCACTTTCCAACACTTTGCTTTTCTTGCCTTTCGGGGGTTATAAGACATGCATGTAACATTAGCTAAAGAGTACTAAGCAATGTTAGAGGATCCTGTTAGCCTGTTAGCTTTGGAAGTAAGTCTCTTTATTTCACATCTGACCTTTAAGAAGATTGGGCACAGATTAACCCACAGGAGAACTTGGATTCTCTTCAATCAAGAGCTGAGGAGATGCGTGAAGAACTTCCTGGGAAGTTGGACCAGAGCTACTTTCTCTGTGTGAACGCTGCTGCTATGTGCAGTTTGGTTTAGATGCTGTGGGTTTTGATGAAGTAACTTTATTTTGTTTATTTAAAAGCAAACAGCATAGAAAGACACAGTGCAGCGAACTGGAAAATAGCATTTTCACATCATCCAGGACTGCAGTACGGCTTTCACTGACCTTTACAAAGATCATAATCAAAACCCATTTCTGTCCAGCACGCGTGCAGAACACACAGGAACTGTCACCTTCCTGGCCAGCACTACAGGGCTACTACTGAGGCACACTGCCTCCACCAGCTTCATCTGCCATTGGCTTTCAGCTCACACCAATTCCAACAATCCTGAACTGCGGTCCGGAAGACCAACTAAACTTTTCAGTCCTGCATGTTCCTAAGGTCTGGACCTGTACACTTCTTTCTGGATGTTCTTATATTGGAGCAAGCTACTGCCAGGTGACATCATGCAGGCACTATTGAGCAGCGGTCTGGTGCCATCGACTGTGTCCGAAGCCATTTACTAGCGTAAATGAATAACGGCATTATCAGAATACAGTGTTACTGCTACTGCCACCACCCCACCACCACCTCCACCACCACACCACCACCACTATTATTATTAGTATAAAGAAGATATTGCTCAGTCTGGCTATGAGACCCTGAATGCTATGGTACCCTCTTCCAGACAGCAGGAGAGAGAACAGCGTGTGTGAGGTATGTGTGGGGTCATGAATGTTGGTGGCTTTCCAGATGCAGCGTGTGGTGTAAATGTCCATGATGGAGGGAAAAGAGACTCCAATGATATTTCCAGCTTGCAGTCAGAGGAGGTAAGACCAACTGCTCCGGCCTCTGTAGAAAGTGGTCAGATGGTGGATGGAAACAAGCAGTCTGTAAGGATGTGGGCATCCACATTACAGAACTGTGGTTTGAGTGGTCAAGGTGGGGATGGGACTCTGCATGATATGCATTCACCTCTCTTGTTGCAAAGTCCACATGCAGATGAAATGAAGGAAGTGCTGAACAGGAATCAAAATGATCAAATTCTCCAACAATAAACTGTCCATCTGGATGTGTGTTCTAAAGTTTGGTGACAGCTGTGCACAGCTCACAGAGTAACTCCATAGTGTTCGTGCTGGGGGGCGTCGACCACTGCTGGAATTCCTGCAGGTCTACGTCCAACAGTCCTGAAATCCACTTACAGAGAGTAGCACTTTGCATGCAGCACAGAGATCTTGCACCAGTCCATGTTGATGTAGTCACACGCCTCCTCCACATGTTTTTGTTATCAGAGCTGAACTTCTACACTTCAGGGATGCTGTGGCTCATCTGCGTTTCAGTAAAAACCAAGGTCTATGAACTGGTGGTGGTAGTGGCATGTATAAGGCATGGTGGCTTGGACTCAAAACACAAAATTAGAACAATTAATCAGACCCAGAGCTGCTGCATTACTGCGCCACCATGTTGGATTTAACCATAAACCCCCTTAAAAATGGTCCTATTGTTGTAGGATGGGGTAATTATTATTATTATTATTATTATTATTATTATTATTTACACCCCTAACTCTAGTTAAATTAAGGGTTAGGAAAGACTAATGAAGGAGACATCAATAAGTGGTGCGCTGAAATTAAGGAAACAAAGCTTTTAAACTAAAGCGCAGGACTACTCCCACGCACGAGGAGAGACGCTGCTAAAGCAATCACAATCCCTGAGATCAGATAAAGATGGAGAGCTGAACTCATAACAGCTCCGCTCAGTATAGTCCTTTAAAGCTTTCCTCTTTCAGTCTTGCTCGAGATTCAGAAACAGTTAGCCCTCAACAGAGCTTTAACACTGGGTGGCTGTTTGAGTGAGCTTTTGAGCAGAGCCCAGCAGGTGTGACCATTCAGCATTGATTAGCGCTAAGGCTTCTGGGAATTGGAGTTCCTGGAGCATCTCCCTGTAGAAAAAATGCTCCTATATGCTAGAACAGGAGATATCAGTCCATAAACACCCTCAATAAACACTCCTATACACTAGAACAGGAGATATCAGTCCATACACGCCCTCAATAAACGCTCCTATACACTAGAACAGGAGATATCAGTCCATACACGCCCTCAATAAACGCTCCTATACACTAGAACAGGAGATATCAGTCCATAAACACCCTCAATAAACACTCCTATACGCTAGAACAGGAGATATCAGTCCATAAACACCCTCAATAAACACTCCTATACACTAGAACAGGAGATATCAGTCCATACACGCCCTCAATAAACGCTCCTATACACTAGAACAGGAGATATCAGTCCATACACGCCCTCAATAAACGCTCCTATACACTAGAACAGGAGATATCAGTCCATACACGCCCTCAATAAACACTCCTATACGCTAGAACAGGAGATATCAGTCCATAAACGCCCTCAATAAACGCTCCTATACACTAGAACAGGAGATATCAGTCCATACACGCCCTCAATAAACGCTCCTATACACTAGAACAGGAGATATCAGTCCATAAACGCCCTCAATAAACACTCCTATACGCTAGAACAGGAGATATCAGTCCATACACGCCCTCAATAAACACTCCTATACGCTAGAACAGGAGATATCAGTCCATAAACACCCTCAATAAACACTCCTATACGCTAGAACAGGAGATATCAGTCCATACACACCCTCAATAAACACTCCTATACGCTAGAACAGGAGATATCAGTCCATAAACACCCTCAATAAACACTCCTATACGCTAGAACAGGAGATATCAGTCCATAAACACCCTCAATAAACACTCCTATACGCTAGAACAGGAGATATCAGTCCATAAACACCCTCAATAAACACTCCTATACGCTGTCCTTCACACCATGCAGTCCTGACCCGTACTTAAAGGGCCAGACGCTCTATTTAAAGTAGTCAGACGGTCTGATGAACAGGCAGCGCTCTCTCAGAGAGGAAGTTTTGTTGAAGTTTCTCTACTTTATCATGTGACACGCTCTTTATCGACCACCCCAATGTCCCATATAGAGAAACTGTGTCTTTCTTCCTGGGAGTAAAACCCAGTTCCCACTGTTCCTTCTAACAGAAGTGAAACTCAACAAGCACTCTGTGGCTGAAGCTGATTTCTCCTTATTCAGTGCTACAGTAGGAAATTAATGGTGATGAGGGTCTTCTCTGTCCCCTATTCAGGGTCTCCACCGAAACTCAACTGAGTATAACACAAACAACTCTCTCCCAGAAAGTTCCTACATGAGGTGGTTCTGAATACACTGCCTGATGTCTGAGACGCTGTTTATGATAGTGTGGAGAAGATCTCAGCCTTAAACTCCATTCATGGTGGAGGGATACATGCTGCAGGGCGCTGTGAGGTCAAATAGTCCCCCAAAGGAACTTAGTATTTCCAGGTTTTCCAGATTTTCATCATCAACATTCCATACACACTCAGAAGAGACGTGTAGGTTCACTGGTGGTTCTAGATAGTCAATACAGTGTCTATGTGTGTTCTAGACATGGAGAACCCTGGTTCCCATCACCACCACTGTACAGAACATCTGAACCACCTCACACCAAACCCTCTCTCCCTCACTCTGTACACACCTCACACCAAACCCTCTCTCCCTCACTCTGTACACACCTCACACCAAACCCTCTCTCCCTCACTCTGTACACACCTCACACCAGGTGTAGCTCAGCGGATAACACCACTACCCGCCAAGTACCACCACACGTGGGAGAGTGGGGTTCGAATCCCAGGCTGAGTGACTCCGCTGTGCCACACCAATAAGAGTCCGTGGGCAAGACTCCTAACACTACATTGGCCTACCTGTAATATGAATAACCTTGTAAGTCGCTCTGGATAAGAGCGTCAGCTAAATACCGTAAATGTAAATGTAATGTAAACACCAAACCCTCTCTCCCTCACTCTGTACACACCTCACACCAAACCCGCTCTCACTCACTCTGTACACACCTCACACCAAACCCTCTCTCCCTCACTCTGTACACACCAAACCCTCTCTCCCTCACTCTGTACACACCTCACACCAAACCCTCTCTCACTCACTCTGTACACACCTCACACCAAACCCGCTCTCACTCACTCTGTACACACCTCACACCAAACCCTCTCTCCCTCACTCTGTACACACCAAACCCTCTCTCACTCACTCTGTACACACCTCACACCAAACCCGCTCTCCCTCACTCTGTACACACCTCACACCAAACCCTCTCTCCCTCACTCTGTACACACCAAACCCTCTCTCACTCACTCTGTACACACCTCACACCAAACCCTCTCTCCCTCACTCTGTACACACCTCACACCAAACCCTCTCTCACTCACTCTCACACCAAACCCTCTCTCACTCACTCTGTACACACCTCACACCAAACCCTCTCTCCCTCACTCTGTACACACCTCACACCAAACCCTCTCTCACTCACTCTGTACACACCTCACACCAAACCCACCCTCACTCACTCTGTACACACCTCACACCAAACCCTCTCTCCCTCACTCTGTACACACCTCACACCAAACCCTCTCTCCCTTACTCTGTACACACCTCACACCAAACCCGCTCTCCCTCACTCTGTACACACCTCACACCAAACCCTCTCTCACTCACTCTGTACACACCTCACACCAAACCCTCTCTCCCTCACTCTGTACACACCTCACACCAAACCCGCTCTGGGTTATCTGTTTACACCTCTAACACATTCATATGAGAGAGCTGTTCCAGGGGTTTGCATTCTAATGAACAAATGCAACATGAAGCGAAGGCTGAATATCTGACTGCGCTAATTCCACACGGCCCCATTGCTTTAGAGTATTTCTCTAAAACTGGGACAGAAGTTCCACCAAGAAACAACACATTCAAACCAACAAGCTCCTCTCCAGCACGAGAGGCAGCAGACAGCCAATTAACTGCACTTCCTTTTTTCCTGACCTAACTTTCTGTCTTTCTCTTTTTCTGTTAAAATAAGTTCCACTGGATTCTACACTTGTTTCATTACAACAGAGTGTATATGCCTGTCTGTGCTGCTGGATGTGCTGTTTGCTCCTGAAGCCCCAGCAGAAAGATAAGATAGATAGATAGATGGATGGATGGATAGATAGATAGATACATACATAGATAGATAGATAGATAGATAGATAGACAGACAGATAGAGAGATAGATACTTTATTGATCCCAGAGGGAAATTCAAGAAATGTGCAGGCCAGTCATTAGACGTAAGGAAAGTGAGCGTTACTGTGATGAACTTTCTGCTGTAGGTACAGATGTAGGATCGTTGGGCTGCATGATGATATGTTGAGTTATTCTTCAGTGTGAATACAAACACAGGAATAACTGGATCCAGTTTTCTGTTTTCATGTTACGTTGATGTAATATACAGGTGCTGATCATAAAATTAGAAAATAATAAAAAAGTTGATTTATTTCAGTAATTCCATTCAAAAAGTGAAACTTGTATATTATATTCATTCATTCCACACAGACTGATATATTGCAATTGTTTTTTTCTTTTAATTTTGATGATTATACCTGACAACTAATGAAAACCCCAAATTCAGCATCTTAAAAAATTAGAATATCACTGAAGACCAGTACAGAGAAGGATATTTAGAAATGTTGGCCAGCTGAACAGTATGAGCATGTAGAGCACTCAGTACTTAGCTGGGGCTCCTTTTGCCTGGATTACTGCAGAACTGCGGCGTGGCATGGAGTCGCTCAGTCTGTGGCACTGCTCAGGTGTTGAGAGCCCAGGTTGCTCTGATAGTGGCCTTCAGCTCTCCTGCATTGTTGGGTCCGGCGTATTGCATCTTCCTCTTCACAGTACCCCGTAGATTCTCTATGGGGTTCAGGTCAGGCGAGTTCGCTGGCCGATTAAGAACAGGGATACCATGCTCCTTAAACCAGTCATGGTAGCTCTGGCACCGTGTGCAGGTGCAGAGTCCTGCTGGGAAATGAAACCTGCGTCTCCATAAAGCTGGTCAGCAGCAGGAAGCATGAGGTGCTCTACACCTTCCTGGTAGACGGCGGCGTTGACCTTGGACCTCAGAAAACACAGTGGACCAACACCAGCAGATGACATGGCACCCCGAACCATCCCTGACTGTGGAGACTTTACACTGGACCTCCAGCAGCGTGCCTTTTGTGCCTCGCCTCTCTTCCTCCAGACTCTGGGACCTGGATTTCCAAAGGAAACGCAGAATTTACCTTCACCAGAGAACAGAACTCTGGACCGCTCAGCACCAGTCCGGTCCCGTTTGTCTTTAGCCCAGGCGAGACGCTTTTGACGCTGTCTCTTCGCTGGACACGAGGACTGCGACAGCCGAGACCCGTGTCCTGCATACGTCTGAGCGTGGTGGTTCTGGAAGCACTGGCTCCAGCTGCAGTCCACTCTTTGTGAATCTCCCCCACAGTTTTGAATGGGTTTGGTTCCACACTCCTCTCCAGGGTGCGGTTATTCCTGTTGCTTGTACACTTTTTTCTACCACACCTTTTCCTCCCTTCGCCTCTATTAATGTGCTTGGACACAGAGCTCTGTGAACAGCCAGCCTCTTTACCAATGACATTCTGTGTCCTGCCCTCCTTGTGCAAGGTGTCAGTGGTCCTCTTTTGGACAGCTGTCCAGTCAGCAGTCCTCCCTGTCAGTGTGTAGCCTACAGAACCAGACTGAGAGACCATTTAAAGTCCTTTGCAGGTGTTTTGAGTTAATTAGCTGATTAGAGTGTGGCACCAGGTGTCTTCAGTATTGAACCTTTTCACAATATTCTAATTTTCTGAGATACTGAATTAGGGGTTTTCATTAGTTGTCAGTTATAATCATCAACATTAAAAAAAATAAACACTTGAAATATATCAGTCTGTGTGGAATGAATGAATATAATATACAAGTTTCACGTTTTGAATGGAATTACTGAAATAAATTAACCTTTTCATGATATTCTAATTTTGTGACCAGCACCTGTATACCTGAGCTGCTGAGCTGTACCGAAGTCTTCAAAGGTGAGGGAGCAGGTGAGTGTGTAACCTTGTGAAGGTGTGAATAGTTTATCATAGCAGGGGTTTCTCGCCCTCCCCTTTAACCCCACCCCTTTTCAACTTCTCTTTTAACCCCAAGTGTTCTGTACTCTTTAACTTAGATGATGTAATAACGTGTTCCAGCTTTGAGGAGGTAGCTCCTACACCTCTGGCCAGTTTCTAATGCTGTACACACCTCAACAATAACCTCACCCAGTTCAGATCCAGAGCAGCGAGTCAGGAGTAGTCCAGACATAATGAAAAATATTTGTAAACTTTCTGAATCATATCATTTTAATTCTTAGGAATACAGCGTTAGATTCCTCTTCCGCTGTTCTTGTATGCATGCTCACTTGACCCCAAAACACACTGACTTTTAAAGGTCTGGTTTAGCGCCATGACCCGACGCTTTCATCACCCAGCCCTGCAGATCCTTCCTACAATGACAGAGAGAAAAGAGTCTTCAGCTTTTTGATGTGGTGTCTGAATCAATGCCCCTGTCACAGCCAAGGCTGAGCGATTCCATTCAGCGGAGAAAGGTCTTTATTGCATAGACACGCGCACACAATACGGGCGGTGCGTGTGCCGGAGGCCATCAGGACGGCGCAAGAATGGCAGCTCAATCACAGGTCAGCCGTGTTTGGGCCGTGAGGCAAGGCCGGAGGAGAGAAGGTCAAACCTGCAGGGAACCTGAATAAACCAGCCGCTTATTGAGGTCATGTAGATCATATCACAGCTCGGTGAGAGGGGAGCATGTGTCTCACACAAAAGCAAATATACAGAAGCAGCTGGACGTGATTTCTGGCTTTTGACAGTCTTTAGCGTACACGCTCACGCTCATCAGGAAGACCTTTCAAGATGTCAAATGACATCACTTTTTAAAGAGTACAGAAAGGAACACAGCACTGGCCGTACAAGGGTTATTGCTGTCTTCCTGCCCAGTATTCAAACAGCATTATATAACCACACATCTATACGCACGCTGCAGTGTGAGACATGGAGTATGGAGCGGAATTACAGAAGAGAACAGTCAGCAAATTCACACACAAAAAATAAACATCACTGGAAACAAATTACTCCCTTTTATTATACGTCCTGTCCTGTTAACTCTAAGCTCTAAATGTAGGTACTGTGGTATAGACTGAGTCTGTTCTACAGTTCCTCATTAGGTGGAGTGTATAACTCTAAGCTCTAAATGTAGGTACTGTGGTATAGACTGAGTCTGTTCTACAGTTTCTCGTTAGGTGGAGTGTATAACTCTAAGCTCTAAATGTAGGTACTGTGGTATAGACTGAGTCTGTTCTTCAGTTTCTCGTTAGGTGGAGTGTATAACTCTAAGCTCTAAATGTAGGTACTGTGGTATAGACTGAGTCTGTTCTACAGTTCCTCGTTAGGTGGAGTGTATAACTCTAAGCTCTAAATGTAGGTACTGTGGTATAGACTGAGTCTGTTCTACAGTTTCTCGTTAGGTGGAGTGTATAACTCTAAGCTCTAAATGTAGGTACTGTGGTATAGACTGAGTCTGTTCTACAGTTCCTCATTAGGTGGAGTGTATAACTCTAAGCTCTAAATGTAGGTACTGTGGTATAGACTGAGTCTGTTCTACAGTTTCTCATTAGGTGGAGTGTATAACTCTAAGCTCTAAATGTAGGTACTGTGGTATAGACTGAGTCTGTTCTACAGTTTCTCATTAGGTGGAGTGTATAACTCTAAGCCCTAAATGTAGGTACTGTGGTATAGACTGAGTCTGTTCTACAGTTTCTCATTAGGTGGAGTGTATAACTCTAAGCTCTAAATGTAGGTACTGTGGTATAGACTGAGTCTGTTCTACAGTTTCTCATTAGGTGGAGTGTATAACTCTAAGCTCTAAATGTAGGTACTGTGGTATAGACTGAGTCTGTTCTACAGTTTCTCATTAGGTGGAGTGTATAACTCTAAGCTCTAAATGTAGGTACTGTGGTATAGACTGAGTCTGTTCTACAGTTTCTCATTAGGTGGAGTGTATAACTCTAAGCTCTAAATGTAGGTACTGTGGTATAGACTGAGTCTGTTCTACAGTTCCTCGTTAGGTGGAGTGTATAACTCTAAGCTCTAAATGTAGGTACTGTGGTATAGACTGAGTCTGTTCTACAGTTCCTCGTTAGGTGGAGTGTATAACTCTAAGCTCTAAATGTAGGTACTGTGGTATAGACTGAGTCTGTTCTACAGTTTCTCGTTAGGTCGAGTGTATAACTCTAAGCTCTAAATGTAGGTACTGTGGTATAGACTGAGTCTGTTCTACAGTTCCTCATTAGGTGGAGTGTATAACTCTAAGCTCTAAATGTAGGTACTGTGGTATAGACTGAGTCTGTTCTACAGTTTCTCATTAGGTGGAGTGTATAACTCTAAGCTCTAAATGTAGGTACTGTGGTATAGACTGAGTCTGTTCTACAGTTTCTCATTAGGTGGAGTGTATAACTCTAAGCTCTAAATGTAGGTACTGTGGTATAGACTGAGTCTGTTCTACAGTTTCTCATTAGGTGGAGTGTATAACTCTAAGCTCTAAATGTAGGTACTGTGGTATAGACTGAGTCTGTTCTACAGTTTCTCATTAGGTGGAGTGTATAACTAAGCTCTAAATGTAGGTACTGTGGTATAGACTGAGTCTGTTCTACAGTTCCTCATTAGGTGGAGTGTATAACTCTAAGCTCTAAATGTAGGTACTGTGGTATAGACTGAGTCTGTTCTACAGTTCCTCATTAGGTGGAGTGTATAACTCTAAGCTCTAAATGTAGGTACTGTGGTATAGACTGAGTCTGTTCTTCAGTTTCTTAGTTTTGGTGAACTATGAGTCTAAAGCAGCGGGGTCTTCAGGGGTAACATGCAGTAACAGTACGCGTGGACGAGTTCTTCTAGCAGATCATATGTAGGGTATTTCCAGCACCCGTAGTCCAGCCTGTAGCTGCGCTGTGGGGTGAGAATACGCCTGTATTAGTGCGGCACTATGATGAATCTGTTTAATCACGCTGTGGCCCGGTAGCCCTCAGTGGAACAGGCCATACATTATCACAAAGGAAGCTCGTAAGAGAATTGTTACGGCAAGCCTCATTGAGCACCTTAATACAAATCCATACACAGGCTGGACTAGATTAAGGGCCAGTTGGTCTGCAGTGCATTATGGGGCAGTGTGATGCTCAGTGATGCTAGAGGCAGTGTGGGAACACAACAGAGCCTTAATCAGGACTAACCCTGACTCAAATATAGTCCCACAAAAGTCAAAATAACACAGAAGAGCAAGAGGCTAAAATGAGGAGATCAGCAAATCAGTGCAAACAAATAAAGAATATTAACAAAAACATCTAATTAAAGCCAAACAATGTGAGTAAAAAAGAAAGTAAAAACTGATATATATATATATATATATATATATATATATATATATATATATATATAAAACTAATGCAGTTCCAGGAATAACCCTCAGGAATAGAACTGTTCCCATTAGGAACGTAAGCCTTAGGAACTCCTAATTAAAACAGTAATAATACTACACTTAATTAGTAAATATCCTAATTTAATTAACATATATGTTAAAATAATTTAGTATTTCAATGTTTTACTTCTGGAGTTGGATGTCACCTCTGTGACTGTATGGTAGTAAGTGTGGGTCAGAACTGGGCTGTGCCTCTCGCTATCAGGACACTGAAGTGCAGGAAACTGATATTTTGAACATGCAACACAATGCAGGACATTATAAAGATCAGGATAATCAGGCTTCTCCGGATTACAGGGGGTCTTTACCACTTTTCCCAGCTGCCTAAAACGCCTCGCTGGAATTCCAGCTCCTTTCTTAATTACATAGTGACATCATCTCGTAACACGCTCCTTACTGCCCGCCCCCCAGCACGCCCTCACACTGCAACTACTGGTTGACTAGTCAGTTTAGAGTGGGCAAGCTGACCAATTTAGAGCATACTGGACTCTTCGGGGGCGGGGTTTAGGGACACAGAAGCTCTAACTGAGTGTTCAGACAGAGGGTGAGTAGAGGTGTACAGTATGAGGAAAATACTGTGTTTTGGGGGAAACTGGAGCCTGTACATCCTTCACAGTAGAACCCAATCACAGATCGCAGCACGGAACGCAAGCAGAACAGCTTCACAGTAAGCTTGAATGATAGATGAAATTCTTTAATGAAAGGGGTAAATCCTTTAACTGCACAGTGGAAAACTGTCCAATCAGGATGGATCTCTCTGTGGTATGTAGTCAGACATCGAGCTCTCTGATTGGTCAGGACCTCAGGAGCTGAAGTGAGGTCCTGATGCATTAGATTAACTATAAAGAGGCAGAGGAACAAATCACTCACACTCTTGCAACCCTGCTAAATAATTAGCAAAAGTAATAATAATAATTTTCAGGTTAATAATTAGTTTTTTAAATAGTTCATCTAATTGTCCCTAAATAAGCTCTGTTCAGTCTCTGTATATTTTTCTGGCTATTATTTTGTTTTATTTTGTCCCATAGCTCTCTGCATTGGGGGTCTGCTGGGAAAAAGGGGGCGGGTTAGAGAGAAGGAGGAGGCGGGGAAAAAGGAGTCTAGTTTCTAGTTTATCAATATCAGGATAACCTGATGTGTGTGTGTTTGTGTGTGTGTGTGTAAGAGTGTGTGTTTGTGTGTAAGTGAGTGTGTGTGTGTGTTTGTGAGTGAGTGTGTGTGTGTATGTGTGTGTGTGTGTGTTTGTGAGTGAGTGTGTGTGTGTGTGTGTTTGTGAGTGAGTGTGTGTGTGTGTGTGTGTGTTTGTGAGTGAGTGTGTGTGTATGTGTGTGTGTGTGAGTGTGTGTTTGTGAGTGTGTGTGTGTGTGTGTGTGTGTTTGTGAGTGTGTGTGTGTGTATGTGTGAGTGAGTGTGTGTGTGTGTGTGTGTGTGTGTGTGTGTGTTTGTGAGTGTGTGTGTGTGTGTGTGTGTGTGTGTGTGTGTGTGTGTGTTTGTGAATGAGTGTGTGTGTGTGAGTGTTTGTGAGTGAGTGTGTGTGTGTGTGTTTGTGTGTGAGTGTGTGTGTGTATATGTGTGTGTGTGTGTGTGTATGTGAGTGTGTGTTTGTGAGTGAGTGTGTGTGTGTATGTGTGTGTGTTTGAGTGAGTGTGTGTGTGTATGTGTGTGTGTTTGTGTGTGTGTGTGTGTGTGTGTGTGTGTGTGTGTGTGTGTGAGAGTGTGGGCCCACTACACGGGTTTAAGGTTGAAGTTTGTATTCCCAACCATTGAGTACATTGTACTGCAGAGTTTAGATTTCCTATACCTACGTTGAAGTTTGGTTTAATAAAATTGTTATATAAAAGGTTATTTTCATTTGGAGTTAAAAGTGTGTATTTTTATTGTGTTTCATTCAGTAAAAGAAGTCTGGTGTAAATACAGCCCTTGTAGATATTGGAGGCACCGCCATTGTACTTTAAAAAAATCTGTAAAATTCATCATATTGGTAAAATTATCATTTGCTCTTTGACATAAACCAAGTGAACCCAGGGCGCTCTTATGGGTTATATCAGTCACATGAGTAAAATCACTAATACCTTGTTTAGGAGCGCTACACTCTGATATACAAACAGGGTCTCTCGAGTCTTTCTTGACGTTCTAGATACATCTCTGCTGCAGATATAGTCCTGCCTAAATAAGCTAACTGTTCATGTGAACCACTGTTAGCAAAGGTCAATAAAGACGCTAGCAGAAGTTAGTCTGATCTTTATTTGCTCATGTTTTGAGGAAGATTTAAGGAAGAAATAATGGTCAGTTTATGGTTGTGGTCTCCATCTGAGGGGCGTTTGTAGTGGACACTCTTCCTGTCCTGTGTCCAGACCTAAACCCACTAATTTTCCTTCATATTAGAACAACAGAAGGCTGTGAAGAGATAACTGAGCTATTGAACCACAGCCGTAAACTGATGAAAGCTAAATACAGTAAGTGTAAACAGGAAGTGCTTTTCTTCTCATAGAGTTTTTCCTCAAAATCCTGTTCAGCACAAACCCTGACCAGCGATTCACTCCTTCACACTCACCCTGCTTCCTGGAGAGGCTCAGCAGCTGGTGCGGTTTGGGAACACTCACTGAAAGTTGGGAGCGTTTTGCAATGTAGCTGTGGAGTTAAAAGCGCAACTCGATTGATTGTTTTCCAGGTGGTATTTACACAGTGGAGAGGTGCGATCAATCAATATGCCTACTGACGTCCTTCAAATATACGCTAAAACTGTTTTTACTCTCTCGGGACGAACAGAAGTATAACTACCGCGGACCTGGAGCCTCTCGCATAATGATCTGCTATCGATCGGGCCCTTCACGCAAGTTCAGGTTTGATGTCATCGGCCTACGATGTCTTTGTCTTCAAGCTCGTCAGCCTGGCATTGATTATTAAAGCGGAAATCTTGTCAGCACGCTCGTGTAGTCCGAGCTGGGGATGGTGTTCAGGAAGAGAAGGGTGCTTTTCTCTGAAGCATAAGGGCAGCAAGCTATTACCATTCCGCCCGCGATCCCGGGAGTGATAATGTCAAATCAAGCCGGCATAAATTAAAGCGACGTTTCTCTCTTGGCCCAAAGCGCTCATGTGAGAAGCTTCCAGTAATAAATACAAGAGGATTGATATTTCGGAAGCGAGCGCTTAGACCCTCATCAGCTGGGCGATGCCTCGGAGTGACATTTTTTGGCAAGACATTATGCGCATCAAACGCGGTTCTTTAATAAAAACCATTTATTCATGAAATAGGATTATTCATGAGGAAGTGACATGCCCCCACATGAGGTTCCCAGCCATTCTGCCGCGGCGGCTTCTAGAGTTCCCAGGAAAAAGCAGCGATTCAGCCGCCGGAGAGTTCCTTCACTTCTTCTGCTGCAGGTTTGACGGACAGCTGCTGATGTCTCTGATTGACAGCTGGAGATCCCAAAGGCCACGGCGGTGTTTTGCAGAAAGTGCTAATGTAACACTGTCAGAAATGAAACAGAATGCCGTAAAGCATCTCGACAAATCAGTCATTTTGTCTGCAGAATAACCTGTGGGTGGTGCGGTCAGCCAATTCAGGCCAAAACCATCAATAATTCAATCTAATGTAGCGATCAGAGCGTGCGGAGTTCCTAACAATCCAGCTATCTGCCTGCATTCCGATTAGACCATGGTTCTCAACGCAGCTCAGACAAAAGCTCAGACGAAAGCATTCACAGCTAGACCAGGACTAGTCAGACTCTGGACTAGTTAGGACCAGTATCCTCACCTGTGTCCCAGGATACTGGTGGACTTCTACCGCTGTACCATTGAGAGCATACTCACAAACTGCATCTGTGTGTGGTACGGCAGCTGCTCGGCATCGGACCGTAAAAGCGCTTCAGCGGGTGGTGAAAACTGCCCAGCGCATCACAGGCACGCAGCTACCCACCATTGAGTCTGTCTATCAGAAGCGCTGCCTGAGCAGGGCGAGAAGCAGCATCAAGGACCCTTCTCACCCTAACCACCAACTTCTTACCCTCCTTCCATCCGGCAGGCGCTACAGGAGCCTTCTCACCCTAACCACGAACTTCTTACCCTCCTTCCATCCGGCAGGCGATACAGGACCCTTCTCACCCTAACCACGAACTTCTTACCCTCCTTCCATCCGGCAGGCGCTACAGGAGCCTTCTCACCCTAACCACGAACTTCTTACCCTCCTTCCACCCGGCAGGCGTTACAGGACCCTTCTCACCCTAACCACGAACTTCTTACCCTCCTTCCATCCGGCAGGCGTTACAGGACCCTTCTCACCCTAACCACGAACTTCTTACCCTCGTTCCACCCGGCAGGCGTTACAGGAGCCTTCTCACCCTAACCACCAACTTCTTACCCTCCTTCCATCCGGCAGGCGCTACAGGAGCCTTCGCTCCCGCACCAACAGACTCAGAGAGAGCTTCTTCCCTGAGGCTGTGACCCTGCTGAACTCCACACCATCACTTTAGCCTCATTACTGCACTGCACTATTACCTGTGCACTACTCATCCTGCACATCTTTTTTTTTAATTTCATAACCTGTACAGTTCTGTTTATATTCACCATTCTGTTCATATTGCACTATTTATACCTGTAGTTATTGCTTACACTGTTACAACCTGCTCAGCATATGCTGCTCTGTGCAAACTTGCATTTCACTCATTACTGTATATATGTATAGTAAATCATATTCTATTTTATACACCACCCGCTTATCCCACATTCTGTGTACATTGTTAGTCATTCTGTTTTGCACTTCATGTAAATAATAATGTATTATTCACTTCTGGTTAGATGCTAACTGCATTTCATTGGTCTTGTACCTGTACTCTGCACAATGACAAAGTTGAATCTAATCTAATCTAATCTTCTGTTCAGGAGCTTCTGGTCTAGCGTGAGAGATGACATCATCATTAAAAAGGATTAAGGCTGCTTAAAGGACCTCAAACACAGACAGCCTCCTCCGGGCCCTGTGTGAGTGTTCAACCAGCCTGGCCTTTTCTCGGAACCCCAACCTCCATTCAGCTTCAGACTGCTGGAAGTCCATACAGTTACATTTACAGATCCTCACAGCAGTGTCCAACACCAGTTCCTGACCTCACTAATACTCAGTCAGATCCTCACAGCAATGTTCAGCATCTAATTCCTCCATCCACCCTACATGGCTTTGGTGACGAAGCATTTTCCAGACTTGCTCCTCGACTCTGGAACTCTCTCCCACCCCTGGTCAAGCAGTCCAATCCCCTCTCTGTGTTAAAGTCTAATCTTAAAACACGTCTCTTCACACTCGCCTACAACCTGCCTCAAGACTAACACCCCTCCTAAACGATCATGCTCATCTTGTCTGTTGTCTACTGTATGTCCTTGTTGTGATCAATGTTTGTTATTAGTAGTTTTACTACTATTATTAGTGTAAGGTTCTCCCAGCAGGGCAGGGGCCGGTACCCTCGGGAGATCCTTTGGATCTACAGAATTCAGAGGTACAGTGTGGAAGCTGAAGGGGAATTCCATCAGTGATTACAGTGGTGGTAAATGGAACCAGACGTCCTCCTCTAAAGTCTCCCGCATAAAGCGTGGTTAACTGAACTGGCTGTGGGGAGCGCGTGTGCGGGTTCCCTGCTTGTTCTGTTTGTGTCCTAAATAGTCTTGAGGTCTGAATGTCTTTGAGCTCCATCTAACAGCCTCTCACGTACAGAATAAACGGGTCAGAACCATTTAAAGAAAGAACGGATGGAAACAGAGAGATGATGCGGAGGGTTCTCGTGACAGGAGGGGATGGATGGGACAGAGCGTGTGCTTAATTCAGTATGTCTGCACTTTTGGAGCAGACGGGCCGAGAGCAGAGCGCTCCAGCCAGTTTTAGCCCGTATTGATCTGTGTAATGCCTGAAAGAGTCATTTATTACTAAAGGCTTAAACGGGCCACTTAACGGAGAACACACATAAATCATGCAGTCCTGGCATTCCCTGCTCCTTCCTTTATCTCCCTCTCCACCAAATCACGGAAATACTGCTCAGAGACAGTAAGGGAGAGTGTTCGAGTAACAGAGAGAGAGAGAGTGTGTAAGAGAGAGGAGAGAGAGGGAGAGTACGAGAGAGTGTAAGAAAGAGGCGAGAGACAGAAGGAGAGTAAGAGAGAGTATAAGAGAGAGGAGAGAGTAAAGCAAGAGAGAGGGAGTAAGAAAGAGGGAGTAAAAGAGAGAGAGGTAAGAGATATGCATACTAGATCCAGTTCCGACTAGTTTACTGAAGAAACTCCTCCCAGAAATAACCACGCCCCTTCTGTCTATAATAAACTCATCTTGTTGCCTTCGTTACGTTCCAAAATCCCTTAAACTAGCAGCAATTAAGCCTTTAATTAAGAAACCTAATCTTGATCCCTATGAGCTAGCAAACTACAGACCCATTTCAGATCTCCCATTCAGATCAGAGACTTTAGAGAAAGCTGGAGCACCACAGTTCAGCTCCTACCTGCACAGGAACAACATCCATGAGGAGCTCCAGTCTGGGTTTAGGCCTCCTCACAGCTCCGAGACAGCACTACTGAGAACTGGACATGATCTGTTGGAGTCTCTGACAGAGGGAACTCCTCCTTACTGGTCCTACTGGATCTTAGAGCACCTCACACAATAGACCACTCCATCCTACTAGACAGGGTGGAGAACTCTGTAGGAGGAACAGGAGAAGCTCTTTCATGGTTCAGATCTTACTTAAGCGACCGCTATCAGTCTGTAAATATAAACGCTCAGTCCTCCACTCACACAGAGGTACAGTCTGGGGTTCCACAGGGGTCTGTCCTAGGACCCATATTATTTACCTTATATATGCACCACTCGGTACCATAATCAGAACCAGAACATAAACCTCCGCTGCCATGGTGATGACACGCAACTGTACATCTCAGCTAGACCAGATGATCCACTCCACCTTAATAAGATCGAGGACTGTGTTAGAGACATTGATCGAGGATCGATCCTGATCTGGCCTTCGATGAGCTTATTAATAATATCACTAGAAGAGCTTTCCTACATCTACACCGTCCTGCTGAACTCAGAACTTCAGGGCTGGGTTACTGTAACGCCCTGCTTCCTGGCTGTTCCAGCAAAAGCCTTAAACTCCAGTTAGTCCAGAACGCTGCAGCCAGAGTCCTTACAGGAGCTAGAGAGTCTGATCACATTAGCCCAGTCTGATCTAACTCACACTGGTTACCAGGTAAACTCCACACTGGGTATAAACTCTCCTCCTGACGTATAGAGCTCTAATGGCCTCGCTCCTCTGTACCTCACTGACCTTATCTCATACTATGAGCCGTCACATGACCTTAGGTCTCAAAGTGCGGGTTCTCTATTAGTGCCTAAAATCAAGAGTTACATCAGGGGGCGGAGCCTTTTCATACAAGCCCCCCCAGCTCTGGAATAACCCACCAGTCAGTGTTCCGGACTTGGACTCAGGTAACCCTACCTGTTCAGTGGAGCGTGTGGTAGTGAGTGTTAGGTAAGAGGTGCAGGTCTAGGGGTCCACTGACAGAGAGTGTTGGGTAACCCTACCTGTTCAGTGGAGTGTGTGGTAGTGAGTGTTTCTGCTAGGTAAGAGGTGCAGGTCTAGGGGTCCACTGACAGAGAGTGTTGGGTAACCCTACCTGTTCAGTGGAGTGTGTGGTAGTGAGTGTTAGGTAAGAGGTGCGGATCTAGGAGTCCTCTGACAAAGAGTGTTAGAGAGGGGTCCTCTGACTGAGCAGAGGGTAAGCTGGGAGTGTTGGTGCGGTGGTCCCGCTGCTCTTCATGTTCACTCAGGTGTGTTGACGGTGGAGCAGAGGGGCGCTGACTCCTCAGGGGTCCTCCTGTCTGTGTGACCTTCCGGCTCTCCCTGTTAGTCCTGCTGTAGGAGCCAGGCCTGCCGGAGTCACTGCTGCACTCTGTTAACATCGTATAGTGTGTTCAGGTCTGTCAGAGCTAACAGTCTGTCTGATCACTCTGTTAACATCGTATAGTGTGTTCAGGTCTGTCAGAGCTAACAGTCTGTCTGATCACTCTGTTAACATCGTATAGTGTGTTCAGGTCTGTCAGAGCTAACAGTCTGTCTGATCTCTCTGTTAACACCGTATAGTGTGTTCAGGTCCGTCAGAGCTAACAGTATGTCTGATCTCTCTGTTAACACCGTATAGTGTGTTCAGGTCTGTCAGAGCTAACAGTCTATCTGATCTCTCTGTTAACACCGTATAGTGTGTTCAGGTCCGTCAGAGCTAACAGTATGTCTGATCTCTCTGTTAACACCGTATAGTGTGTTCAAGTCTGTCAGAGCTAACAGTCTGTCTGATCTCTCTGTCTGAGCTGAATTGCTGCCCGTCCTGTGTGGCCGGATGCTGTTGCTACATCTGTTCTGACTGGGAGTCACTGATGCCTTTAACCCCCACAGAGCTCCTGGCTGTCCTGCACTGTGGAGGCGTGGCCTGCACCTGCTGACCCATCTGATCACCCACCAACATAATTACAGACTAATCAGACATTACACTAATCAGACATTGCTTTCCTGTGCTGTCTTGTATCTGGTGTTGACCCGAGGAGGATGGGTTCCCCCTTTGAGTCTTGGTTCCTCTCGAGGTTTCTTCCTTCCTAACTAAGGGAGTTGTTCCTTGCCCCTGTGGCCCCCGGCTTGCTCACTGGGGGCTCGAACACCAGATTCTTTGTAAAGATTCTTTGTGACACATCGGTTGTAAAAAGCGCTATAGAAAAAAGATAGAGTAAGATAGAGAGGACGGTGAGTGATAGAGTAAGACAGAGAGGAGAGAGAGTAAAAGAGAGAGCGTAAGAAAGAGCGAGGTGAGAGATAGAGTAAGAGAGGGAGGACGGTGAGTGATAGAGTAAAAGAGAGAGAGTAAAAGAGAGAGCGTAAGAGAGAGAGAGGAGAGAAAGAGTAAGAGAGATAAAGGTAAGAAAATAAGAGAGAGATGGAGAGAATGCACACACTGGATCTCTACCTGACTTCACCTCAGAGCAAGGTAACAGGTATATTCAAACACCAGTACCTGAAAATATCACACACCTCCCCCGATACAGCTCTGATCCACAGGTCAACAGGAACGGAAAGGACCTCCTGCAGCTCTGTCAGAGTCTGGGTCTGTACACTGTCAGTGGTAGGTTACGAGGGGACTCCTTAGGGAGGTTCACCTTCTGCTCAGCTCTTGGGAATAGTACAGTAGATCACATGATCACAGATTTAGACCCTTTCTCTCTCAGCGGCTTCACTGTTAAACCACTAACCCCTCTGTCTGACCACAGCCAAATCACTGTGTTCATCAACAGGACAGAGACCAACAGCACCGCACACACACAGCCCAGTAAGCTGTACAGCATCAGGAGACCGTACAGATGGGCCCAAAACAGCCCAGAGGAGCTCCAGAAAGCCATCAGAGATCCAGAAATCCAAACACTGTTAGACACCTTTCTGGACACCACATACGCTCACAGTGATGAAGGAGTCGATCTGGCAGTCAGGGCTATCAATCACGTCTTTATCAGGACCGCCCAAAGAAGTCCATTAAAGCTATTAAGAAATAAACCCAAAACACCAAGAGGTGATAAGTGGTTTGATTCGGAATGCCAGAAAATCAGGAACAAACTGAGGAATTTATCAAATCAGAAACACAGAGACCCGAATAATGCAGATCTACGCCTTCAGTACTGTGAGACTCTACGACACTACAAACGTACACTCAGAATCAAAAAAGCCCAACACACACACACACAACTGACACTAATCGAGGAGTCCATAAACACAAACAGGTTCTGGGAACACTGGAACACCCTGAATAAATCTAAATCAGAGGAACTGGTTATTCAGGATGGAGACATACGGACTACACACTTTAAATCCCTATATAATCAAGTACCAAACAACACAACACCTGAACAGACTGACATCACGGCTAAACTGAAGGCTCTAGAGCGGGCAGTTAAAGAGTTCCAGAACCCCCTGGACTCCTCCATTACTGAGCAGGAACTCACACATAACATATCAAACCTAAAAAAGCCAGCGGGCCGGACGGAATACTGCCTGAAATGATCAGGAACACCAGCAGGAAATTCCAGTCAGCCATTCTCAAACTGTTCACCATGATTCTGAGTGTAGGTTATTTCCCTGACATCTGGAGTAAAGGTCTTATAACACCCATCTTCAAAAGTGGAGACAAATCCACCCTAATAACTACAGAGGCGTCTGTGTGAACAGTAACCTGGGGAAGTTACTCTGCAGTGTTATTAACTCCAGACTTCTAGACTTCCTTATGAAGCACAGTGTCCTGAGTAAAAGTCAGATTGGATTCGTACCAAATCACCGCACATCCGATCATATTTACACCCTACACGCCCTGACTGACCTGCATGTAAATCAGAAGAAGAACATTGATTGATTGATTTTAAAAAAGCTTTTGATACCATTTGGCACGACGGTCTATTCTATAAGATTCTGGAAGGCGGCGTGGGGGGTAAAACATATGACATCATTAAATCCATGTACACAAACAATAAGTGCGGTATAAAGATCGGCAACAGAAGGACAGAGCTCTTCTCGCCGGAGCGTGGAGTGAGACAGGGCTGCTGCTTAAGCCCCACTCTATTTAACATTTACATTAACGAACTGGCTACAGCCTTGGAGCGCTCCGCAGCACCTGGTCTCACTCTACACGACTCCGAGATCAAGTTCCTGCTCTACGCAGATGACCTGGTCCTGCTGTCCCCTACAGAGCGGGGCCTACAGCAGAGCCTGGACCTGCTGGAGCAGTACTGCCGGACCTGGGCCCTGGCAGTAAACCTGAAAAAGACCAAAACTATCATCTTCCAGAAAAGATCCAGATCTCAGGGAAACACAGCCAACTTCACATTAGGAACACACAAACTAGACACCTGTAAAGAGTTCAGCTACCTGGGACTGAAGATCAGTTCAACAGGAAACTTCAATCCAGCAGTGAACGAGCTGAGAGAGAAAGCACGCAGGGCATTCTACGCCATCAAGCCACAAATTCACATCCACATTCCAGTTCAGATCTGGCTCAAAATATTCCACTCAGTTACTGAACCAATCCTCCTGTATGGTAGTGAGGTATGGGGGCCACTCTCAAATCAAAATCTTAACCTCTGGGACAAACACCCAGTAGAAATCATGCACACCGAATTCTGTAAGAACATCCTGCAGGTCCACAGAACCACGACCAACAACGCCTGCAGAGCTGAACTAGGCCAATTCCCTCTACTGCTGAAAATCCAGAACAGATCAATCAAATACTGGCTCCACCTAAAACGCAGTGACCCCCAGTCCTATCACTACAAAGCCCTGCAACACCAAGAGCTGAGCAAGACCAAGAGTCCCCTCTCACAGCTGGTCCTGACCCTGAGTTCACTAACACACACTAACACTGTTACACGTCAGGACCGGCCCAGAGTACAAACAATCAGACCCAACCAAATCCTAACACTCCAACAACTAAACTACACACACAAACACACTCACACACAAACACATACACACTAACACACACTAACACTGTTACACGTCAGGACCGGCCCAGCGTACAAACAATCAGACCCAACCAAATCCTAACACTCCAACAACTAAACTACACCACCCACTGGAACACACAGACACAGAGCAAGATGCAGTGCTATCTGGCCCTAACACGTCAGTACACTGTAGCGGAGTACCTGAACACAGCTGGTCCTGACCCTGAGTTCACTAACACGCACTAACACTGTTACACATCAGGACCGGCCCAGAGTACAAACAATCAGACCCAACCAAATCCTAACACTCCAACAACTAAACTACACCACCCACT
>JAMWET010002728.1:80000-85000 GCA_024036415.1 Prochilodus magdalenae | reverse complement strand
GAGAGATACGAGAAAGATAGAGATGAGAGAGAGATAGAGATCGGAGAGAGAGATAGAGAGGAGAGAGAGATATAGATAGGAGAGAGAGAGGAGAAAGATAGAAGAACTGAGAGAGGATAGAGTATTTAGAGGGATGAGAGAGCGAGAGGGAGATGTAGAGTTGAGAGAGGGGGAAGAGAGATGTATAGAGAGAAGAGAGAGAGATAAAGAGAGGAGGAGAGAGAGAGATATAGAGAGCGAGAGATCGAGAGATATAGAGGAGGAGGAGATAGAGATATCTAGATAGGAGAGAGAGAGAGGAGAAAAGATAGAGAGGAGAGGAGAGATAGAGAGAGTGCATAGTAGGAGTCTAGAGAGGAGAGAGAGATATAGATAGGAGAGAGAGAGAGAGAGAGAGAGGGAGAGGAGAAAGAGAAAGAGAGAGAGAGAGAGAGAGAGAGAGGAGAGAGAGAGAGAGAGAGGAGAGAGAGAGGTAATAAAGAGGAACAGTTGAACTCTCTAATCCCGTTAATGCTCTGAAGGTCTCGGAGATGGAGAGCTCCATGGTGTTGGCAGTGTGTTTAATTACAGCCCGGCTCAGAGAGAGCCCTCATATACACCGTATTAATTATTAAACTGCTGTAAAATAAATAATATAACCAGCTGCACCGTCTGGGTGTGGGCGGTGGGTTCAATTATTCATGAATTCAATATTTGTAAGTGTAATAGGAAGTAAGCTGAGGCATTTTGGAAGACGGAGGGAGAGCGTCTCTGCGAGCTCGTCAGCAGCTTGGTTCGTTTGTCTGAGTATTAACCCAGAGCAGTATCTCTGTACCAGCCTGCTCACACGAACCACCACCCTCACTCACGTCATTCAGTCCAGACACAGAACCCCACTGTACTCTAACCCCGTGGAGTAGGGGCACAGGTTGGGGCAGGGGTAGGCTTAGGGTTTAGGGGGCAGGGGTAGGGGTCAGGTTTCGCGTTAGGGTTAGTGGTGAGGTAGAGTTTAAGGGTAGGGTTAGGGGTTAGGGTTCGGGTTAGAGTCAGGGATAGAGTAACCGTGTAACAGGCATGAGACCTGCACGTCTCCTCCCTCAGACCATCATCACGCTGGAAACCAGCTCACCACAGAAACCCAGAGCTCTCTGAACTTTCGTTTGAAGGTGACGGGTTTAAAGGTGTCCCTTCACTAATTATAACAGGAATTCTGGGAAGCGTACGGGAATTGTTCTTAATATAACCAGTAGGTAACCCCCATACCAGATCACATTAACATCTGGATGCTTGCAGCTGTCCAGTGATCTAATTACATGTTGCCTCCCCAACACTGCAGACCCTTCCCTAATGTCCACACCACTTCCTCCTCATCTAGACCATCACTCCTCATCTATCACACTCACTCGTCATATAAACATATTCACTGTGTGTGTGTTGGTGTTTGTGTGGTGTGTGTTTTTGTTTATGGTGTGTCTTTGTGTCTGTGTGGTGTGTGTGTGCGTGTGTGTGTGGTGTGTGTGTGTCTGTGTGGTGTATGTTTCCGGCGTGTTCGTGTGGTGTGTGTGCGTCAGTGTGTGAGAGTGTATGTTTGTGTGTGTGTGTGTGTGTGTGTGTGTGTGTGCCAGTGTGTGTGTGTTTGTGTGTTTCTGGTCCACAGTGCAGGTCAACCAGGAGCTCCGTGTTGGGTAAAGGCATCAGTGACTCCTAGTCAGAGCAGATGTAGCAACAGCATCAGACCGCACAGGATGGGCAGCAGTTCAGCTCAGACCGAGAGATCAGACAGGCTGTTAGCTCTGACAGACCTGAACACACTATATGGTGTTAACAGAGTGCAGCAGTGACTCCAGCAGGCCTGGCTCCTACAGCAGGACTAACAGGGAGAGCCGGAAGGTCACACAGACATGAGGGCCCCTGAGGAGTCAGCACGAAGAGCAGCGGGACCACCGCACCAACACTCCTAGCTTACCCAACACTCTCTGTCAGTGGACCGCTAGATCTGCACCTTTTACCTAGCAGAAACACTCACTACCACACGCTCCACTGAACAGGTAGGGTTACCAAACACTCTCTGTCAGTGGACCCCTAGATCTGCACCTCTTACCTAGCAGAAACAATTACTACCACACACTCGACTGAACAAGTAGGGTTACCCAACACTCTCTGTCAGTGGACCCCTAGATCTGCACCTCTTACCTAGCAGAAACACTCACTACCACACGCTCCACTGAACAGGTAGGGTTACCCAACACTCTCTGTCAGTGGACCCCTAGACCTGCACCTCTTACCTAGCAGAAACACTCACTACCACACACTCCACTGAACAGGTGGGGTTTAAGCCTGGATTTAAAGACTGAGGCTGTGTCTGAGTCCCGAACACTGACTGGTAGGTTATTCCAAAGCTGGGGGGTGTTGTATGAGAAGGCTCCGCCCCCTGATGTAACTCTGTTAATTCTAGGCACTAATAGAGAACCCGCACTTTGAGACCTGAGGTCATGTGACGGCTCATAGTATGAGATAAGGTCAGTGAGGTACAGAGGAGCGAGGCCGTTAGAGCTCTGTACGTCAGGAGGAGAGGTTTATACCCAGTGTGGAGTTTAACCAGGAAGCAGGGCGTTACAGTAATCCAGCCGTGAGGTAATAAAGGCGTGAACTAGGGTTTCTGCGTCCTGTAGGGACAGTGCGTTTCTTAATTTTGCACTATTGGTAGATGTAGAAAGCTATTCTAGAGATATTATTAATATGCTCATCGAAGGCCAGATCAGGATCGATCGACTTAACTGAGGTACCTGGTGTAACTAAGGAGCTGTTAGATTGAGTGGTGATGCAGGCAGCTTGTTTCTAACTTTTGAAACCGAGAAGAAGAACTTCTGTTCAATGTCCTCCTCCTGACCTTCAGTAGGAGAACATTACTGGACCTCCAGTCTCTTATGTCTTTGACACAGTCCTCGATCTTATTAAGGTGGAGTGGATCATCTGGTCTAGCTGAGATGTACAGTTGTGTGTCATCGCCATAGCAGCGGAGGTTTATGTTCTGGTTCTGATTATGGTACCGAGTGGTGCATATATAAGGTAAATAATATGGGTCCTAGGACAGATCCCTGTGGAACACCAGACTGTACCTCTGTGTGAGTGGAGGACTGAGCGTTTATATTTACAGACTGATAGCGGTCGCTTAAGTAAGATCTGAACCATGAAAGAGCTTCTCCTGTTCCTCCTACAGGTTCTCCACCCTGTCTAGTGGGATGGAGTGGTCTATTGTGTGAGGTGCTCTAAGATCCAGTAGGACCAGTAAGGATGAGTTTCCTCTGTCAGAGAGACTAACAGATCATGTCCAGTTCTCGCTAGTGCTGTCTCGGAGCTGTGAGGAAGCCTAATAATAATAATAATAATAATAATAATAATAATAATAATGGGTTACATTTCTATAGCGTCTTTCACAAACCCAAGGACAGACAGAAGCACAGCCCGAGTCTAATGACAGGAGTAGATCATTAACCACACGGACTAGAGCAGTCTCAGTACTGTGATGACAGTGAAGACCTGACTGAAAAGTCTCAAAGAGATTACTGGTGTTAAGAAAATCCAGAAGCTGTGAAGCAACAACCCTCTCAAGTATCTTAGAAACAAATGGTAGATTAGAGATTGGCCTGAAGTTTTCCAGAGCTGAGCTATCAAGGCCTGGCTTTTTAATAATGGGAGTAACAGCAGCCGTTTTCAGGCCACAGGGGACATGACCAGGAGTAAGAGACAGATTAATGAGATGGGCGATAGGAGTGGAGATGTCGGAAAGACAAAGCTTCAGGAGAGAGGTTGGAGCAGGATCAAGTAGACAAGATGAAGCCTTAGATTTAGAAATGATCTTTGAGATATCTTCAGGGTCAGCGGGAGAGAAGCTGGATAGGAACCTGGTACATGAGCTAGAGAGAGAGGTGGAGTAATCAGAGGGGACAGGATTAGGAAATCCCTTATTGATAGAAATAATTTTATCCTGGAAAAAATCTAGAAAAGCAGTACATGTTTCAGGGGAGGGTGAAAGTACAGGACTGGGAGGCTGGAGCAATTTACTGACTGTAGAAAAGAGTCGTTTGGGATCATGGCCAGATCCATTGATCAATTGTGAGTAGTAGGCAGAGCGAGCTGCCTTTAGTGCAGCTTTATATTTGAGCATGTGATCTGAGTAGGCTTGGGAATGTACCTGTAGGCCAGTCTTTTTATAGAGGCGCTCAAGGCGTCTGCCACTGGTGTTTAAAGTCCGAAGCTCAGAAGTAAACCAGGGAGAGGAGTGAGTGGAGGGGACAGTTCTGGTCTTCAGAGGAGCTAGGGTGTCAAGAACGGCAGAGATAGACTCATTATAAAGAGAGACAGCCTCATCCGTAGAAGAACACTCACAGATAAGAGAAAGAGAGGAGGACGTGAGAAGGGTGGAGAAAGACACAGGTTCTACAGCAGTGAAATTACGGAAAGAGACCAAAGTTAAAGAGACTTGGAATTGGGGATACAGAGGTCAGCAGTAATAAACATGTGATCAGAAACACCAACATAAACCCCGAAACTCCATTAAGAGTACAAACAGTAGAGCAGATCAGATCGAGAATATGCCCACGCTTATGAGTAGGAAAATCAACATGTTGGTTTAAACTAAAACAGTTTAGCAATGACAAGAAGTCAGCAGATACAGGAGAGTCAGAGTCCACATGAATGTTGAAGTCACCAAGTACAACCACAGATGGGGACATGGAACTAGCAATGGTGAGCAACTCGCTAAATTCTGACAGGAAGTCAGTGATGGAAAGTTTCGGTGGTCGGTAAATCAGCAGCAGTATTACTGTTGTGGATCCAATCACCTTCAGAGTCATATATTGGAATGTGGACACCTCATGTAATGTACATCAGCTTATTTTCACACATTCACGAAAAATGACAGCTAGCCCACCACCCCTTCCTGTTAGCCTGGGAGCACAGAAGTAGCTAAAACCAGGTGGGGCTGCCTCATTAAGAAGCAGAAATTCACCTGGTACCTG
>JAMWET010002728.1:35000-75000 GCA_024036415.1 Prochilodus magdalenae | reverse complement strand
AGCTGCTTCTGCTTGGTTGTAGAGGTTCTGCTGTATCTGCTGAGGTTTCTCTCAGCTTGTGTGATAACGTGCAGGAGGAACTGGAGCCTTGTGGCTTTAGGGGACCCTCTGCGTTGGAGAAGTTGAGGGTTACGCTCCGTGGCTCAGGGTGTGTGTAGCTGGAGGTGTTTGCTGGTTTATGAGAAGGTGAATTCTGCAGGAGAAGAAAGGTCAGGCTGTAGCCTGCAGCGAATCACCCCCTGCTGAAAAGGTCACGCAGTGTTCATGTGTTCTCCGATCTGAAGGACTACACCTACAGAGGCATCCACACTATAGCTTATATACCAACCTGGCACTGTTACACACATACGCTACACAGGCGACTGGCCTTGTGAGGAGGTGAGTTGGGGGGTTGGTCAACACTTGCAGCTGTAAGCTGATCTAGTGTTAATTCGTGAATTGGAGGCCACCTCTTTCATAACTAGTCTAAATAGATCAAATCAGGAGGCAGAGGCAGATTCAGGACTAAGTCTAAACAGGGCTGAGATCAGGTCAGTCTAGATACAGCTGAGACCAAGTAAGGACAGAACAAGCCAGAGGTGGAGCTGAGATCGAGGGAAGAGGAATATGGCCAAGACCACATAAAGAAGACCTGATATCCAATCTGTAGATAATTAATATGATATGATAAAGATAAACAGATTGTCCAGAACACCTGAGCAGTTAGCATCAGGCTAATGATACCACAAAAACCACAACAGAATTTAACGTCTTAGTGATTCAGGTGATGTAAGTGGCCATATGCCTGTACTGACTCAGTCAATCAGATTTCAGCATCAGAGAATCAGATCAATCTGTTGTATCACATTATGATGATTCTATATTTATCTAGGCATGTTTTATTATGTGGAGTCATTATTGATTAAAAAAGGTAAAAGTGCAGAACCGAATGGAAGTCTGGTGTGAATGTAATACATTATGTAATAATCATATAATTAGTTTTATAAGTGTAATTACACATGTGATATAAATTAATTGTATAGCAAAATAAGAGCAATAACTTCTAGAGTTCTTCTAGACGTTAATATTAGAGATGAAGGTCTGACCCAGCTGAACACCTGGGCTGCTTTAATTAGTGTTTTAACAGAGTGTGTGTAATCGTTTTACTCGTTAGGCGCATGAACATCGCAGCTTCAGTTTGGCAGTATTATGTGATGATGGTGACATCATGAAGAGAAATGCAGATGTAGACTTGAGGAGAGAAAATTGGAATGTGCCTTATTGGATATTAATTATGTTTCATTACTTAAATTCAAACTGCTGTGAAGGAGTTATTACTTTTGTACTGTTAGTCAAATTTAGCTTAGCCACTAATTACACATTAATTACAATGTAATGAGCTATCCGTAAAGCTTCTCTAGGTTCTGTGTTGGCAGGTTTGAGTCTGCTCTGACACTGTTCTGTTAGCTGTAAAGTAAAGGAAGTGTGAAGGACATGTCCTGCAAAACATCCCATCAAATTTAAACCATACTCTCCTACAAACACAGACGCGTCTCCACTTCCCACATGGTTCCTCCAGCTGTTTCAGTCAAAAACAGTAAACACGAATTAAAACACATGTAATTAGAGTTAACCAGAGTGGACACTGCAGCTGTTGTTATGTAGGGGCAGTATTAGAGTCATGTCAAACCGGAGGGACAGGAGGGGTCCTCGGGTATTAATGATAAATCAGATGAACAGGTAAGTAATAAGAAACCCGTAGTGCCCCCCTGAATACCCCACAGGTGTTGCAGGTTGAGGAGACTGAGGCATTCTCAGTATTTATAACATGTGGGTCAGAGGCCCCATGCAGGATTCATTTAATTCCATCACTGAGCCTGCTCGGAGCAGCTGGTCCTGTGATTTAGTGAGAAGGTGCGGGCGCTGCCAGGCTGTATTTAATCATAATTACTTCTCGAGCCTTGACTTCCCTTTCTGCCGAGTCAGCGACTCAGTCCTGACGCAAGAACAACTCGTGCTACGCGCACGCGTAGGCTGTTTTGCACTTTGGAATCTAGGGCACGTCACGTAACTTTGTGTCGCTGTAATTTTGCATTCAGATGGGAAAGTGAACATGGATGTGTTATAGACTGGAACACAGAGGTTCTCCTACAGTACACTACAGAGCACCTCAACCACTTTGTGTCCAACCACTCTCCACCTGAGCAGCGTCATGTCCTTCAGTGCATGAAGCCAAAACACATATAGTCAAAGACCTTTCTGCTTCAGCATATCCTTATGCTCTGCTGACAGGAACAACTTTCATAGCTCAGTTGTCAGACCCAGCACAACTCCAATTAATGACACATCGATCTATACACCAACATGAAACATGAGGCCATAAACGCCCTCAGTAAATGCTCCTATACGCCAGAACAGGAGATATCAGTCCATACACACCCTCAATAAACACTCCTATACGCTAGAACAGGAGATATCAATCCATAAACACCCTCAATAAACACTCCTATACACTAGAACAGGAGATATCAGTCCATAAACGCCCTCAATAAACGCTCCTATACGCTAGAACAGGAGATATCAATCCATAAACACCCTCAATAAACACTCCTATACGCTAGAACAGGAGATATCAGTCCATACACGCCCTCAATAAACACTCCTATACGCTAGAACAGGAGATATCAGTCCATACACGCCCTCAATAAACACTCCTATACGCTAGAACAGGAGATATCAATCCATAAACACCCTCAATAAACACTCCTATACACTAGAACAGGAGATATCAGTCCATACACGCCCTCAATAAACACTCCTATACGCTAGAACAGGAGATATCAATCCATAAACGCCCTCAATAAACACTCCTATACACTAGAACAGGAGATATCAGTCCATAAACGCCCTCAATAAACGCTCCTATACGCTAGAACAGGAGATATCAATCCATAAACACCCTCAATAAACACTCCTATACGCTAGAACAGGAGATATCAGTCCATACACGCCCTCAATAAACGCTCCTATACACTAGAACAGGAGATATCAGTCCATAAACGCCCTCAATAAACACTCCTATACACTAGAACAGGAGATATCAGTCCATAAACGCCCTCAATAAACACTCCTATACACTAGAACAGGAGATATCAGTCCATAAACGCCCTCAATAAACGCTCCTATACACTAGAACAGGAGATATCAGTCCATAAACGCCCTCAATAAACACTCCTATACACTAGAACAGGAGATATCAGTCCATAAACCCCCTCAATAAACACTCCTATATGCTAGAACAGGAGATATCAGTCCATAAACCTCCTCAATAAACACTCCTATATGCTAGAACAGGAGATATCAGTCCATAGATACCCTCAATAAACACTCCTATACACTAGAACAGGAGATATCAGTCAATACACACCCTCAATAAACACTCCTATACACTAGAACAGGAGATATCAGTCCATAAACACCCTCAATAAACACTCCTATACGCTAGAACAGGAGATATCAGTCCATAGATACCCTCAATAAACACTCCTATACACTAGAACAGGAGATATCAGTCAATACACACCCTCAATAAACACTCCTATACACTAGAACAGGAGATATCAGTCCATAAACACCCTCAATAAACGCTCCTATACACTAGAACAGGAGATATCAGTCCATAAACGCCCTCAATCAACGCTCCTATACACTAGAACAGGAGAAATCAGTCCATAAACGCCCTCAATAAACGCTCCTATACACTAAAACAGGAGATATCAGTCCATAAACGCCCTCAATAAACACTCCTATACACTAGAACAGGAGATATCAGTCCATAAACGCCCTCAATAAACACTCCTATACACTAGAACAGGAGATATCAGTCCATACACGCCCTCAATAAACACTCCTATACACTAGAACAGGAGATATCAGTCCATAAACGCCCTCAATAAACACTCCTATACGCTAGAACAGGAGATATCAGTCCATACATACCCTCAATAAACGCTCCTATACGCTAGAACAGGAGATATCAGTCCACACACACCCTCAATAAACACTCCTATACGCTAGAACAGGAGATATCAGTCCATAAACACCCTCAATAAACACTCCTATACGCTAGAACAGGAGATATCAGTCCATAAACGCCCTCAATAAACACTCCTATACACTAGAACAGGAGAAATCAGTCCATAAACGCCCTCAATAAACACTCCTATACACTAGAACAGGAGATATCAGTCCATAAACACCCTCAATAAACACTCCTATACGCTAGAACAGGAGATATCAGTCCATAAACACCCTCAATAAACACTCCTATACACTAGAACAGGAGAAATCAGTCCATAAACGCCTCATAGAAACAGGAGAACATCAGTCCATAAACACAAACTCAATAAACACTCAATATAACTCATACACTAGAACAGGAGATATCAGTCCATAAACACCCTCAATAAACACTCCTATACGCTAGAAACAGGAGATAGGTCCATACACCCCTCAATAAACACTCCTATACCTCAGATACACAGGAGATATCAGTCCATAAACACCCTCAATAAACACTCCTATACACTAGAACAGGAGATATCAGTCCATAAACACCCTCAATAAACACTCCTATATGCTAGAACAGGAGATATCAGTCCATAAACACCCTCAATAAACGCTCCTATACGCTAGAACAGGAGATATCAGTCCATAAACACCCTCAATAAACACTCCTATACGCTAGAACAGGAGATATCAGTCCATGCACTGATGATGTAAGGCATGTGTTGATGGTGTAAGGTGTTAGGGTGTGGTCTCGTTAGGGTGCGGTCTGTGAGAGGTGTGAAATTACGTAATGCATTCAAACCTACAAAAATTATTAAGCAACAGTCTGAAAGCTTGGAGCTCTACACCTACACAAAGCTCCACCATGCGGCCGGAATATCCCGTTAGGAGGGTCTGTAATACCCCGCTGTGACCGCAGTGGTGAAAATCCAATAAGAATGCTTCAGAAGAAACAGCAGAATAGCCGCGGTACGCAAGCAGCCTTTGATCAGAGCATGACAAAAACATGGCGGGGTGTGTCCACGCTGATTAGTGTGAGGAGAATGCAGCTGCTCGTTCGGCTACACAACTTATTTCCAGCACGTTTAGGCCTTCAGGAGCGCCGCGTTCCTGCAAGAGCCGAAATTCAGTCGAGATTTTGAGCGGAATGGAAGGGTGTGAAGGGTCGCGCTGTTGTGTCTCTCAGCAGGTGTTGATAGAATTACCACGCTGAAGGTAATCTCTCCACAACACAATTCCGTTTCCATTTATTTATTTATTTATTTACCTTCCCGGCTGGAGGCTGGAGCCAGGAGGCTGGAGGCTGGAGCCAGAGCAGCGCAGCGCAACACCTCCCCTGCATGCACACTGACCTGCAGGCAGAAATACGAACTCATAGTGCAGTTACTATTGTAGATACGTTCTCTAATCCACCTTTACATCTCTCAACAGCCAATCAGGATACAGCAGAACACAAGAACACATATCCATCTCAAAATACCCAGAGCCAGCAAAACATCCAAAAACATAATCAGGAATTTTTCATATGGATTGTGCTTTGTTGAGTGCTTTGTTGAGTGCTTTGTTGAGTGCTTTGTTGTTCTCATTATTTGAGATCTTAATACCTTAATAAATATGTGGAGAACCCTCAGAACGTTCTAGATGTCCGGAATCTTATATATGTACCTGTGTTTTTATTTAGTGTGATCCAGCTGGTATTGAAACTGGTGTGTGGTTTAGGAATAGTCTTCGTTTTTGGCTGAAAATGAACAAAAATATTTAAACACCCAACAGAATATCATCCAATCAGGAGGGTTCTCTTGGTAGACCGATACAGCTGAGCAAGCTCTCTCATTGGCTGAGGTTGGCTGGTCTTACATGTTATATCAATTACACTATCAGGACATGAATCAAATGAATCATGAACCGATTTATGACAAGTGGGAGTGATATCAGGGGTAGGTTCTAGATTGTGAATATGAGTGGTAGGGTGAGCAGATTGTGGTTGTGTGGAATGTTAAACAGCAGTGGTTCAGGTCTACATCTGGAAAGATTCATGATTGGATAAAATGTGGAACGTCTTTAATGAGGTTCGGATGTCTCTTTAATCTGTAACAGGTAAAAATGCCATTAAGGCTCGAACACTATTCGGAATTCCACACATGGACTATTATGGAATGCCTGTTCTGTTTAGTAATGAGATCTGAACTAAAGGCGGAGCTCCAGCGCTCCATGCACACTGCTCTACTTTGGAGTGTTGGTCACCGGCCTTCTGTCTAACACACCTTTCCAGAGAATCACGGACTTGGGAGTCATTAGGCGGATCCGGTGGGAGTGATCAGGATCCGACCTATGAAGTCGTCCATGAGGACAGCTGGCTTTCCTTACTAAAGAGAAGCTAGAACTTCAGCAGAGTGACTACAGGCCTTCCGCTGTTCTCCCAACACCCTACCAAATATCTCAACTGTGAGGAACTCCACACTTCGTCTCTCGTTAGAGCTCCTCTCCTGTGTGCGGGCGGAGGAGCAGTGCGGCCAGCCCTGAGCAGAAAGCACAAGATTAGATACAGCAACAGTCCAATTACTACCCCCGAGAAGAGCCTGCGCCGCTCACATCAAGAAGCCCCTCGAAGTTCTCAGTGGAGCAGCTCGGGAGCGCGGCGCATCACGCCGTATTTACTGCGCTGTTTGTTTTGTTGCAGGAAATTTTGGCGAGTTGCAGTAAAAGGCCTTTGAGGCTGCTGTGTTTGAGCGCCTCTCGTCACCACCACCCACAGTTTAGCGTTAGCATGGCCCTCAAAGAGCACCAGGCTTTGTAGTGCCTCATTGTTATTAACGGAGAAACCCTCCTCCCTCTCCCTCTCTCTCTCCCTCTCTCTCTCTCTCTCTCTCTCTCTCTCTATCTCTCTCTCTCTCTCTCTCTCCCTCTCTCTCTCTTTCTCCTTCTTTTTTCTCCTCCCAATAGTTAGAGGGGCTTCATTCCTTTTCATCTCTTTTTGAAATTAGACAAATTCTCCCTCTCTCTACCGCTCTCCCTCTCTCTGTCTCTACCTCACTCTCTACCTGTCCTCTCTCTCTCTCTCTCTCTCTCTCTCTCTCTCTCTCTCTCTCTCTCTATATATATATATATATATATATATATATATTTTTTTTTTGCTTCTTCTTTCTTCCCGTCAACTCAAGTATAATTTCCATGAGGAAACATAAACAGAGGAGAACGATGGAGAAGAAAAGAGGGATCAATTAAAGAAAAAGGATGAGTGTGGCTACGAGTGGCTGCTACTGGGGGTTTCAGCAAACCTTTGAATTGTCAAGTTGAAAAAGGAAAAAAACTTCTCCTTCTTTTCTCTCCTCTGCTTAAGTTGTTTTCTCCTCTCTAGCCCACGCGCCGCGCTGGAGAGTGCTATTAATTGGCCAGGTGCTGCTGAAAGGAGCTCAATCTGCCAATTAGAGATTTCCAAACACAGAGCTTGTCTGGGTTAAGTAGGTCGTGTTAGCCGCAGCCAATTAGAGGAAAACACCAAGACGCAACCAGGCCGAGCTCCTCTGGACTCCTTCGGTTCTCCTGCCTCGTTTCTGCATGTCAGCAGCTCCTACACCTGCAGGTAAAGATCAGCACCTCGGTAAGGTCACTCACGCACCAGGTACGGTGAGCTGAAGATCAAGCCTCCAAAACAGACATACACTGGCCACTTTATTAGAAACACCTACTTCACCAGGCCTGTATGAGGCAGCTGCACTGCCAGATATTACTACAGGAAGCAGTTCATGTGTGTTTTATTCTGACTCGATTTTCACCATGTTTATGAAACAACAAAATTCATGTTGTTGTTTTTCTCTGTACATGCAGCTTCAGGAAGGGCTTAGCATCAGACCACACAGGATGGGCTTAGCATCAGACCACACAGGATGGGCTTAGCATCAGACCACACAGGAAGGGCTTAGCATCAGACCACACAGGAAGGGCTTAGCATCAGACCACACAGGAAAGGCTTAGCATCAGACCACACAGGATGGGCTTAGCATCAGACCACACAGGAAGGGCTTAGCATCAGACCACACAGGAAGGGCTTAGCATCAGACCACACAGGAAAGGCTTAGCATCAGACCACACAGGAAGGGCTTAGCATCAGACCACACAGGAAGGGCTTAGCATCAGACCACACAGGAAGGGCTTAGCATCAGACCACACAGGAAGGGCTTAGCATCAGACCACACAGGAAGGGCTTAGCATCAGACCACACAGGAAGGGCTTAGCATCAGACCACACAGGAAGGGCTTAGCATCAGACCACACAGGAAGGGCTTAGCATCAGACCACACAGGAAAGGCTTAGCATCAGACCACACAGGAAGGGCTTAGCATCAGACCACACAGGAAGGGCTTAGCATCAGACCACACAGGAAGGGCTTAGCATCAGACCACACAGGATGGGCTTAGCATCAGACCACACAGGAAGGGCTTAGCATCAGACCACACAGGATGGGCTTAGCATCAGACCACACAGGAAGGGCTTAGCATCAGACCAAAAAGACACACGAAGGGCTTAGCATCAGACCACACAGGAAGGGCTTAGCATCAGACCACACAGGAAGGGCTTAGCATCAGACCACACAGGAAAGGCTTAGCATCAGACCACACAGGAAGGGCTTAGCATCAGACCACACAGGAAGGGCTTAGCATCAGACCACACAGGAAGGGCTTAGCATCAGACCACACAGGAAGGGCTTAGCATCAGACCACACAGGAAGGGCTTAGCATCAGACCACACAGGATGGGCTTAGCATCAGACCACACAGGATGGGCTTAGCATCAGACCACACAGGATGGGCTTAGCATCAGACCACACAGGAAGGGCTTAGCATCAGACCACACAGGATGGGCTTAGCATCAGACCACACAGGATGGGCAGTAGCTCTCCTAAACCACTCAAAACTCCTCCGAAACCACTCAACACTCCTCCTAAATAAACTCAACACTCCTCCAAAACCACTCAACATTTCTCCTAAGCCACTCAACATTCCTCCTAAACCACTCAACACTCCTCCTAAAGCACTCAACTCCTAAACCACTCAACACTTTTTCTAAAACACTCAACTCCTAAACCACTCAACACTTTTCCTAAAACACTCAACACTCCTCCTAAACAAACTCAACACTCCTCCTAAACCACTTAACACTTCTCCTAAACCATGTGACACTCCTCCTAAGACACTCAACACTCCTTCTAAAAAACTCTACACTCCTACAGAGCACTGCTAGCAGCCTGTTAATGAAGTCGTGTACTTGTGGTTGTGCTCTTGTTCATTGGATGACTCGTTAGACTGATTGATGTGTAAAGCTGAAGTCCATACTTCTTTTCATCTGTTTACATAAAAGCCGCTGACGACACCTGATGACGTATCCGGTTCTTGAAGGGTTGTCCCATTTTATAGAGGGGAAATGTAACTCAGTGTCAAGGGGGAGTGTTACACTAGAAAACAAGGGGTAGGGGTTAAAAATAAGAAATGGGATTAGGCCTTGGTTCCTCCTGGGGCCTGGAGCCGGATTCTCTGTAAAGCTGCTGTAAAAGGTGCAATTAATAAATAAATATTAATAAATTAATACATTTGGCTTATATGACACCACAGTCATCCGTTACCAATAGACTGCTTCTCCCTGCAGCATTAAATCACCTTCCCTCGCCCCTGAACGTCTGTCGCCATGTAGAACCTTAATTTTTAGATTCAGGACTTTCCGGCTGTCTGGAAACAGGAGAAGACGGAAACGGCGGTGATGTAACTCATTTTATTCATGTGCAACCAACAGAACCTTTTATTTTCAGAGCCCTTCTGAAACTAAAACTGCACCTTTGGGGATGACAGCAAAGCTCCTCTTGATTCCTCACTCATCATCCGCTGTGTCCTTCATCAGTTGTCGTGTGAGAGCGAAGTATAAATGCGTTGGTTTCTCCGAAGCTAACTCTGCACTGCTCTCCGCTCTCCTCAGGAGGAAAACAGCCTCTGGAGAGAACGCTGTGTGATCTTCCTGAGACTCAGGTGATTACAGCTATGTTCTCACCTTCCTTTCTCCTGCCTGGCCCACATCTCCTGCTAATGGGAGAACAGATTAATTGAATTAGCATTTAGCTTGCCCTGCTACACCACTAATCCACAACCGGAGCTTCCTGGAGCTCATAAGGAGGAAATATGAGAGAGGAAAAGTGGTGCTTTGGTACAAATACACTCTCAGTGGATTCTGTGAATGTAAGAACAGTGAGGAAAATAAGTATTTCAACACTCTCCGACAAATTCTCCCACTTAGAAATCATGGAGGGTCTGAAATTTCCATCTTAGGTGCATGTCCACTGTGAGACATAATCTATAAAAAAATCAGGAAATCACGATGTATGATTTTTAATAATGTATTTGTGTGTTACTGCTGCAGGTAAGTATTTGAACACCTGCCAATCAGCAAAAATTCTGGCCCTCAAAGACCTGTTAGTCCGACTCTAAAAACTCCACCTCCACTCCACCTATTACTCTAAATTAGAAGCACCTGTTGGAGGTCGTTAGCTGCATAAAGACACCTGTCCACCCCACACCATCAGTAAGACCCCAACTACTAACATGGCTAAGACCAGAGAGCTGTCCAAAGACACCAGAGACTAAACTGCTGACCTCCACAAGGCTGGAAAGGGCTACGGGGCAACTGCCAAGCAGCTTGGTGAAAAAAGATCAACTGCTGGAGCAATTATTAGAAAATGGGAGGAGCTAAACATGACTGTCAATCTCCCTCGGACTGGGGCTCCACGCAGGATCTCACCTGGTGGCGTATCAGTGATCCTAAGAAAGGTGAGGAGTCAGCCCAGAACTACACGGGAGGAGCTGGCCAATGACCTGAAGAGAGCTGGCACCGCTGTTTCCACGGTTACTGTGGGTAATACACTAAGACCTCATAGTTTAAAGTCCTGCATGGCACGGAAGGCTCCCCTGCTTAAACCAGCACACGTCCAGGCCCGTCTTAAGCTCGCCCAGGACCATTTGGATGATCCAGAGGAGTCATGGGAGAAAGCTCTGTGGTCAGATGGTCTTAATTCCACTCGCCGTGTTTGGAGGACGAAGAATGATGAGCACCATCCCAAAAACACCACCCTACTGTGGAGCATGGGGGTGGAGCATCATGCTGTGGGGGTGTTCTTCTGCACATGGGACAAGAACGACTGCACTGGATTAAGGAGAGGAGGACCGGGGCCGTGTGGGAGATTTTGGGGAACAGCCTCCTTCCCTCAGTTAGAGCATTGAACATGGGTCCTGGCTGGGTCTTCCAACATGACAATGACCCAAAGCACACAGCCAGGATAACCAAGGAGTGGCTCCGTAAGAAGCAGATCAGGGTTCTGGAGTGGCCTAGCCAGTCTCCAGACCTAAACCCTATAGAAGATCTTTGGAGGGAGCTCAGACTCCGTGTTTCTCAGCGACAGCCCAGAAACCTGGCTGATCTGGAGGAGATCTGTGTGGAGGAATGGGCCTCCCTGCTGCAGTGTGTGCAGACCTGGTGAAAAACTACAGGACCTCTGTAACTGCAAACAAAGACCAAATACTAACACTGACTTTCACAGGTGTTCAAATACTTACCTGCAGCAGTAACACACAAATACATTATTAAAAATCATACAGTGTGATTTCCAGGTTTTATTTTTAGATTATGTCTCTCACAGTGGACATGCAGCTAAGATGAAAATTTCATACCCCTCCATGATTTCTAAGTGGGAGAGCTTACAAAGTCGCAGCGTGTTCAAATACTTATTTTCCTCACTGTAAGTAGATAGATAGATAGATAGAGTTTCTCTAGACCTGGAGAAACTCATCCACGCCTTTATCTCTAGCGGGATTGATCACTGTAACGGTCTTTAAACTGGACTTCCAGAACTGGCCAAGTCAGGAACACAGTTTCTGATTGGATGCCAAGTCAGGAACACAGTTTCTGATTAGATGCCAAGTCAGGAACACAGTCTCTGATTGGAAAAGGTTCTGTTCATACGGCATGTTTTGTTGTGTTATATAAATATGCTGTGGACACCAGAATCTGCACGTTCCACTTTTTAATAAGGGTTAGAAATGATTCAAAGTTAAAATCACAGCAGAGCTTATTAGCGCCCAAGTCTCCTACAGCTGACTACATGTTTCAAATATTTCTGGATAAATGAATCTGTTCACTGCTGCATCTACCCTCATATCCACTAAACCTGCTGTATTTTAGGGCCAGTTATTGCTCGAGATGATAGGATTCCTGTCCCAAAGACCCCCCCACCCCCCCGCCGTCCTGCCTCAGTGACATTACCCAGCAGCCCTTACATCAGTCCTGATGAAGTACACTGCTGGCTCCAGTGTCAACAGGACAGAGAAGCTGCAGGAGTGCACTGCAGCAAGAAGCAGGAGAGGAGTTACCACCCCATCTGGATTGGCTGAGCTGCAGAGGAAAGAGTAGACACTGGAGAGTTCACATCTCGCAGGACCTGTAACAGTCTTTTCACTAACCATGGTTTCAGATCACTGGTGAAGAAGGTCTGTCAGGGTCTCTACCACCTTAGACACCTAATGGACTTCAGACTGCCCTCCAATGAGCTGGAGACCTTCTACACCTGCACCGTCAAACGCCTCCTCACAGGTAATCACATCACATCAATCACAGCCTGGTTTAGGAACACTGTCAAGCAGGACAGATGGGCTCTCCAGAGGGTGGTGCGTTCAGCCGAGAGCATCATCCAGACTGAGGTTCCTGAACTGCAGACCATCTACTACAAAGGACTAAAGCCAGGAAGATTATGAAGGACCCCAACCATCCCAACAATGGAGTCTTCTCTCTGTGGAGGCCAAGGAAGGCATTAGGCTGCACATTTCACTTTTCAAGACCTTGGATTACACTCAACGAGGTTCCCATGTGATTACTGACACTGACTGTAGGCACTGCCACAGTGAGGCTGAACGCTGGACCATGTGCAGAGGTAAACCATCTGACTCCTGAACAGAGTAAACTCATTAAGGCAGCACGACCACAAATGGGATACGTATCCGAAAAATCAGATTTGAGTCACTTCTGGAAGTGTGGAGGAAGCCTCACCCCGCCCCGCTGATGGCCGCGAAGCTAAACTACATTAAAACCGTTTATAATCAAAACGATTATTCTGAAATCTGAAACTCGTCCCCAGATCGTCTCTCTGTCCTCCACACGTTCTACACCTCTAAGAGTGATGGATGAGATTAAGAGCCTTTTGGCCAGAGAGCAGCTGAGCGTAGTGTGCTAATCGCTCCATCACCAATCAAACCGTACAGCACTAAGGTCAAGCTGGGGTCGGTCCTGAGTCCAGGCCAATGAAAGGATTTCCTTTCTGTTTCTGTTTCTGGGCGGCCGGTGTAATTAGCGGCTGTGAAATCCCTTTTGTCTGCGGAGAGAATTCCGATAAAGTCTGGCAATATCGAGCGTGCGGTTACCTTTTGTATCCAGCCCACCTTTTATTTCCTGTTAACAAGTTTATAAAGCTGCTCGGTCTGGCTTCAAATGGAGTTTGTGTTCCAGGTTCTGATAACCAAGAGGAACTTCGGCTCACTTTTCCCTCCTTTTCCCGTTTCTATATCTTCCCCTCCTCCGCATTATCTTCCAGGACATAATTAACTGGTATCGGAGTGTATCTCTGTGTGTTGTGGGCTGTGTGTCCCGGAATGTACGTTTTTGTTGTACTCTCTAAAATTCAAAACCCAAGGAGGCTGAACAAGTACCTGAGCAGAGACCGATAACGTTCTTTATACGCTGATTAAACAACGTGTAGGTGAAGGTTACACGCAGCTCTGTCTGCATTCTTGGCTTCATCCCGTCTGGAGATTTAGTCTCTGTGTCTCAAACAACTTAACTACCACCGATGATGAAGACGGACATGATGATCGATATACATCATCTAAACGATGATCTCCATGGACAATCATCACTCTGCACTTTACACTAGCAGATTTAAACTTGCACATAGACTGACCTACTGTTATCTTCCATCCACACTGTATATCTGTAGTGAATGTATATACAGTATATATATAATATTCCATGCCCTGTATCTACCCTGCATCTCTCACCTACCTCAGCCTTACCATAGGGCTATATGGTAATGTGTACATCTGCATATATCATAGTTTTTATTCATAACTTTAATTCATAACTGTAAATTAGTGTAAACAGAGATTTTGGTGATTATATATATTTATTAAAATATAAAAAAATAAATATAAAAAATGTGATGTGACAATAAAAGTGATTTGATTTGATACTGGATGATAGAAATTCACTGACTGTTCAAGCTGTACTTCAGTTTGAAACTCTCCGTTCTAGATAAAGTCAGAACAGAACCAGGCGTCCACCTCTAACAGCTCTGCGTCAGAAAGTTACTACATGAAATGATTTTGAATAAGCTTGGTGTCTGAGACGCCACATCCGGAACCATAAATCACCAGCCACATTTCCCCAGAGATGTTCAGTCTCTAATAGACTGATCCTGTATGGCTCACTGTCATCTATACAGTGCATTAGCATTGCTAAAGCGTATTAGCCACCTTAAAGTACCTTGGCCAAAGCAGATCCAGCTTGGTTGAGGTCATGTAAGCGGTTATAGACATGTGGTTGTCTGGTGTTGTATCTGGTGTTAGCCTTGTAGCCTGCATTAGCCTTGTAGTGTCGGTTCTGAAGAAGAAAGTCAGACACTAAATATCGGCTAAATTTAGCAGGGAAACTGTAAATGTGCTTCTAAAGCACTTTAAATAGGCAGAACGTTCCGCTAACGATATTAGATCATGATGTTATTCCAACAGCAATTAAAACTGGCAGTCTGTCCTGCGATTAGCAGCACAGTTATAGTGACCGGAATGTCGGAATGTCTCACAGAGCCGTCATATCTTTGACAATCCTTACGCTTAATAATGGAGAGAACTCTGAAAACATAATCGCTGGGATCAGAGCCCTGGCTGCGGTCAGAGCGCTGCTAATGATGTATATTTTTATCTGAGCCTATTTACCATCAGGACTGCACTTCACAGGCAGTGTGCGGCTCCCTGAAGACGAGCGCCCGCTCACAGAAAAAAGTGACTTTTAATCAGTAGCTTGTGCAATATAGAGGCGGTGGAGTGCTGCCACAGCATTGGACCTTGCACATAATTGCATCATTGTATGATAAACAATGGCAGAGAGAAAAACGAGGCATCATGGGAAGAGTCTTTAGTCATTCTGAGTGTCGTTTCGCGAGCCTCGGCACACGGGCACTTTCTGAGCCTTATCACCGTGCCTGCTGAATGTGCTCTGAATTGCCTTTTTGATTTCACATTTCTTCGTTTCTGTTTTTTTCCTCTTTCATTCTCTGTCTCTCTGTTGTTGTTGTCCAGAGACGTGTCCTCCAGACAGTCTCCTGAGATGTTCCTTGCAACTGAGGCCTCTCCTGCTTCGAGCTGTCCAAGGCCAATCTTTTGAATCGTGAGCCGTGCCTTTCTCTTTCTTGCGTCTCCGTTTTCTTTCCTTTCTCTCTGACGGAAAAAAGCTCAGTGCATGCGATGGTTGGTGTCCCCCCTCCACTCCTCCTCCCCCTAGACCTTACCCAACCCAACCCACGGTAATCCCAGCCCAGGTCTCAGTTTGCAGACACAATGGGGCTTGGAGAATTGAACTTGAGATAATTGTGTTGCTATCCCATTTCTTCTGTAATGGAATCTCACATTGGCGGCAGCAGGAAAAGCTTTAGGAGACACTGAATGGTTTCTGCGCTGATGGCGCCCAGAGGAATCCTTCTGCACGGAACCATTTTGGAGATTGTCCTAGCTGTGGCTCTTTTTTTTGATTACTTTTTCCCTGCACAGTTCTCTAAATCCCCCTTTTCCTGAGATGCTCCGTGTCTCTTTCTCTAAAGGAATGGACTCCTCAGGTTGAAAGTAGTGAAGGACAGGGCTCCAGGTCCATGCCGGAGTTTAAGTCAGGGCTGCAGTAGATTTACGGGGAATCCCAGAAGACACGAGTGTTTGACAAGGAGATACTCAAACAGTTTAAAACATCCAAAGAGTTGGGCCGATTTGGTGATTTGATTTTTGGAGTTTTAGGCTGATTTAATGATTTCATCATTTGGTTTGAGGCTGATTTAGTGATTTGATCTTTAGAATTTTAAGCTGATTTAGTGATTTGATCTGTCAGTTTTAGACTCAAACCTCATTTGGTTTTACGCTGATTTAGTGATTTGAGCTTTGGAGTTTTAGGCTGATTTAGTAATTAGATTTTTGGAGTTTTGGTTTGATTTAATGATTTGATCTTTAGGATTTTTAGCTGATTTAGTGATTTGATCATTTGGTTTCAGGCTGATTTAGTTATTTGATGTCTCAGTGATGTAGTGATTGACCCACAGTGTTTTCTCAGGTGCTTTCACAAACTCACATGACCAGATCAAACAGACAAGAGTGTTATTGGCATCAGTATTTTCACCTTTAACGCGTCCAGGTAATCTTTTCAGCCATGAACAAAGGCGCCATGTGAATTTACTCCTTATGTGAGTTTGACTCCTTAACGAATAAAGGAACCTAATTACTGAAAACAGATGTTGTGAAGCTGCAGCCCCTCAATAAAGTGAGCTGAGCGTTTAACTCAGTTCAGTTTCATTTGTTTGGCTCTTTCTCCAACATCGTCTCATCACAACATAGGAGCAGCCCCAAACAGTTAACCAGAAACACCGCCAGGACATGGTTCCTCAAGGGTTCTACAATGTACAGAACCATGAATACTCCCGTTTCAAATCAGTGTCTCTGAACATACCAAAAGGCGTTTGCTGCGCCTACAAAACCATATAACTTAGATGATACAATATAGAACCTTTTAATGTGAGTGAGAGGAACCCAGGAACCAAACTGAGAAATCCGTCCTCTGCCACCATCAATCTCCACTGCAGGGAAAAGTGAGATCTCTAACTTCCTGGGTCTCTTCACTGTCGCTATTCCATGTGACACAAATCTTTTATTTACAGACTAAACGGCACTGCTGATGCAAACGATGGTGATGCAAAGAAAGGATGCACTGCTGCTCATTGCTGGAGATGGTGGTTAGGTAGGAGAGGAGTCAGAAGAGTTCTGCACAATAAAAATGATATTTAATAACGATAAAAAGTTGACCCCAGGGTTTACAGTAAGCACAACCCATCATTAAAACCACATCCCCCAGCAGTGGAGCCTCAATTAGAGCCCAGTACAGGACCAGCACACATTCAATTCTATTCTATTCCATTTACTTCCAACAATAAATGCCCCAAAGCATGAGGGGGAGCCACGAGCAGAGCCGAGGCTCAACACTGATTCCTCCTAAACATGGTGAGCTGGAATTTAGTACAGCTGAATTTGCAGTGGTCCATGCAGTGTAAAAGCTCACCACCTTCCTTCCTTTTCATTAGTCTGAGTGCCGGCACTGGCAGCATCATGGAGGACAGGTCACATCTCCACCAGCAACCACTGTTCAGCAGTGTTTATCGCTGATACTAAACAAACTAGATCACAGATCATCATATATTACTGCATGTATTGGTCCTGAGCTGCAGAACCTTCATGCATCCACATACTCCATGGAAGGAATTTTCCCAGCGAGGACTTCTGAAGGAACCCCTCCTAAACGAGGCTGAGAGTGAAACGCTCGGAAAGATGCCGTACAGTTTGTGTTTTGGAACATGACAGAAGCCTTCCTAGATCCTGATTGGTGCTCTTGTTCCTGCTTAATTGCTGGAACCGGAAAAAACAGGCCATAAAAAATAACCAGAGAAACGCCACGGCACAATTGATAGACAGCTTAACTTCCTGTAATGGTAAGTGATATATGAGCACTTCATTATGCTATCTCCCAGGGCTATGTTCCATTTGAATGCTGTCCTGCAGTAATATACAGCGCCGTAACGCGGACATGATGCAATACAGTGTCACTGAACAATGTCACGAAAATTGAACGAAAACTTATAATGGCATTATCCATAAAGTGTCAGGCGGACCCTGTATTAGAATTACAGAGTCACTGGATTTGACAGCAGGCAGTCTAAGGCTTAGTCTTACTTGACTGGTGACTGAACAGCTTGAATGAACATATCAGAAAATAGGTCCAAATTAAACCGAGCCCAAATCCCGAATACCAGTGCAGAAGAATCAGCTTTCTCTTACACAGCCATGGCCTGGTGAGTACCGCATGCTTGACGGTCCACGTCCTTGATTTATCAGGGAATCTGGACTCTTAATCTGCTAATCTGCATTCAGTGTTCCTGGATGTTAGTTAAAGGTCAGCAGCATCCAGTTTAGCTGAGCAGCTGAACGTTCAGAGTTCCGTACTTTCCTCAAAGCCTGATGTAAACCGCTGTAAGTCGGCTTGACCCTGCTGAAGCAACGTCTCCTGTACCGTCTGTGCACTTAGATCTACTCGAGGGTTCCAGAGCTTTGGAGTTTTTACTACGTGGCTGCCAAAAGGGGGCAATGTGGTGCCACTGATTGTTGCCTACCCGCCGGAGCACCTCCTCAGTGTGCTCAGGAAAGCATTATTTTCAGGCCCATGTATAAAAACTTCTCTTGGAAACTTGCACACGTACATTATCCCCATGCTGGCCTAATGTATCTGCCAGGCACATATCAGATTCCACAAGAGGGGAAACGATCTGTCGTCACGCGCACACACACACACACTCACACTCACACACACACACACACACACACACACTCACACACACACACTCACACACACTCACTTACACACACACACACACACACACACACTCACACACTCACACACTCACTCACACATACACACACAAACTCACACACCCACATACACACACATACACACACACACACACACTCACACATACACACACTCACACACACACACAAACTCACTCACACACACACTCACACATACACACACTCACACACACACTCACTCACACATACACACACAAACTCACACACACACACACACTCACACTCACACACATACACACACGCATACACATACACACACACTCACACATACACACACTCACACACACACACACACACACACACTCACACACACACACACACACACACACACACACACACACACACTCACACATACACACACTCACACACACACACACACACACACACTCACTCACACACACACATACACACACACACACACACACTCACACATACACACACTCACACACACTCACACATACACACACTCACACATACACACACTCACACACATACACACACACACACATACACACACACTCACACAAACTCACACACACTCACACACACACACACACAAACTCACACACACACACACAAACTCACACACACACAAACTCACACACACAAACACACTAACACTCACACACATTCACTCACACACACACACACAAACTCACACACACACACACACACACACACACACACACACACACTCATACACATACTCACACACACACACACTCACACACACACACTTACATGCTCACACGTGCGCTCAGAGTTGTCTTTAGCTTCTGGTGCAGGTGTGATTTCGAGCACACTTATCTAAGCTCTCCGAGTGGTGTGATAAACTGAACGTGAGGCGAGGACTGCGTCGAGAGACATACGTATCCTGGAGTATACGCTGATGCTGAAGGATTAGCTCCTGTCAAGGAAGCTAATGTTGCTAACAATGATTGAAAATGAACTGCACTCAGCGGTACGCAGGTAGAGACGTGCCTAGCGGAGGCTACATCATTCGCTCCTGCGCAGTGGCCTGATTTCTTACTAAACTCGGGCGGACAGATTTCTAATCTCCTCTGCTGGAGTGCTGCATAAACATCAACACCGCCGCTCCAAAACTATATCCTGATGGGAATGATGTGTTGGAAACTTCATAAGAAATTTTAGGATACTTTGTGTCCAGGAATGTAGTCTGGGAAATCCCGGACAGGTCACAGTGTTATTGCTGATTGTCTTCATTGGTTGCTAGCCATGCTGGTATAATGTAAATAGTAACTATGGTAACAGATCTTCTTCCTATTGACCAGTTAAACTCTAGGCTACATTTGAGCATGGCTATTAGGTAGTAACTGTTTTTGACTGGTCTACAGTTCTCCCATCAATAACCCAACAGACTGTGGAGGCTTGTCTGCTCCCAAAGCATAACAACACTATAACAGTCCCTCATTTCGTTTCTACCACCACAAAAACACGCGCTACAGGGGAACCTGCAGCGTAAAAGACCACTGTCTGGGGTAAAATGGGCTTAAGTGCCCCGATGTGGTTCTACACTGTCCCTCCTATGATCTGGTTCTAGAATGAAACGAGCTGTTGCCCTTTTTTGGTGAGCATATGAATAATTATACGAGCTCTTATCTGATTGGCTGGTTTACAGAGACCTCACCCCCTATGATCACACAGAGACACCATGTGAAATAAAACGAGCCTTCATGTAAATAATCTCCACCCTCATAATATTTAGTTAGTGGCATGGCTGCTACTTACAGGCTGCTGTTGGGGTGGTGATGCTAATTAAGGTGGAGCTGCTCCTCTCCTCAGTCTCTTCAGGGTCAATCACTAAGTAAAGCTCCATACTGAAACTGCCCTGAGTAAAATCTGCATGCTGCAGATCCTGTTAAAGGTGTGTGAGCTGAAGATGCGGTTCTCCAGCTTGTGTGAGGATCAGTTCTGCAGGACATTCTGGCGCCTTTACAGTATTTAAGGTGGAACGGAACATTGGATTAGGAAGCTGGTGATGAGGAAGAACTTCATCCTGAGACCTCCTCAGACCAATTTTAATTTCTCCTAGCTTTTTGATTGGTAGGACCTAACAAGTATAAAAACTAAATGTTGTCTTTGTACAGGAAGTTGTTTTGTCAAAAAACAATGTCCTCATATGAGGCCAAAGGATCAGCGTTTTAAAAAGTAGCATGGTGCAGAGCAGCAGGAAGGTAATGTCCTCATATGAGGACGCCGGGGTCTCAGGAGGTTAAAGATGAACATCCACCATGTACTGCTGACAATTCAAAGGGGTGGGAGTCAATGAAGGGAGCAGTAAAGACGATGGCTGTAGCTCCCAGTGAACAGAGGAAGAGTTACACACTGTACACTGCCCCACACACTGCCCCACACACTGCCCCACACACTGCCCCACACACACTGTACACTGCCCCACACACTGCCCCATACACACTGCCCCATACACACTGTACACTGCCCCACACACTGCCCCACACACTGCCCCATACACACTGCCCCATACACACTGTACACTGCCCCACACACTGCCCCATACACACTGTACACTGCCCCACACACTGCCCCATACATACTGTACACTGCCCCACACACTGCCCCATACACACTGTACACTGCCCCACACACTGCCCCATACACACTGTACACTGCCCCACACACTGCCCCACACACTGTACACTGCCCCATACACACTGTACACTGCCCCACACACTGCCCCATACACACTGTACACTGCCCCACACACTGCCCCATACACACTGTACACTGCCCCACACACTGCCCCATACACACTGTACACTGCCCCACACACTGCCCCATACACACTGTACACTGCCCCATACATACTGTACACTGCCCCACACACTGCCCCATACATAACCTGTAAGCACTGCCCCACAACACTGCCCCATACACACTGTGTACACTGCCCCACACACTTTACACTGCCCCATACACACTGTACACTGCCCCACACACTGCTCCATACATACTGTACACTGCCCCACACACTGCCCCATACACACTGTACACTCGCCCCACCACACTGTGCCTATACAACACTGTACAACTGCCCACACACTGCCCCATAACCACTGTACAACTTGCCCCACACCGTGCCCCATACACACTGTACACTGCCCCAAACACACGGCCCCATAGTACACACTGTTACACTGGCCCCACACGGTGCCCCCATTACACACTGTACCACTTCCCCAAAAACACTGCTCACAACACAGTGCACCACATACCACACTGTACACTGCCCCACACACTGCCCCATACACACTGTACACTGCCCCACACCGTGCCCCATACACACTGTACACTGCCCCACACACTGCCCCACACAGTGCCCCATACACACTGTACACTGCCCCACACACTGCCCCATACACACTGTACACTGCCCCACACACACTGCCTCCATACACTGTACAACAGTGCCCACACACTGCCCATAACATGTATCACAATGTACACACTGCCAAACCCCACACACTTGTTATTCCCCATACACACTGTACACTGCCCCACACACTGCCCCACACACTGCCCCATACACACTGTACACTGCCCCACACAGTGCCCCATACACACTGTACACTGCCCCACACACTGCCCCACACACTGTACACTGCCACAATAGACAGTATACACTGCCACCACACACTGAGGGTTCAGATTTACCGGCCTGGTGCCACTGCTGTGAAGCAGAACTGCCAGTGGGTCAGTGTTTCCTGTAGATTGGCTACTTTGGGCAGACCTGTCTGCAGGTGGAGCTACACTAAACGCTCACTCCTGCATATCGTCGCTGTCCAGAGAAAAACAAGTATCTCCAAAATAGCAACTTTACAGGAGAGGCCAAAACCCAATTTCATCCTAAAGTAAGTCAATGGAACCATTTTGGACTTTTTCCAACGATCTTTGGGCCATTTCTGTTGGTCCATTCAACAGGAAATGAATACACAGTGCAAACGGCAGGTCATGTGATCAAATTATAAATAAAAGTGAAAATCGTCAAAAATGGAGATACATGTTTTTCATTGGACAGCGACGATATGGAGGCAGACCTGCGTCTGTAGGCAGTCTGGTCTGAGGAGCTCTGGAAGGAGGCGGCGTACGCCTCCATGAATACGCCAGACACTGAGAGTCTTCAGGAGTAACTGCATTCACCAAGTAATGATCAGATCTCTCCCTCCCTCTATCTCACTCCCCTAAACCTCAGTCTCTTTACTTTCGTCTCGCTCTCTTATCTCCGCCGCTCTCGTCTTCATTCTCCTCTCCAGATTCTCCTTCCAGGCCGCTCCCTCCCTCTCCCCCACTCTCTCCTCAGTAAGTGGACGGGGGTTTAAGAGATTCACATTTAAATATTTGCAATTTTCCTGTGAGGATCAGCACTCCTCCTTTTCTCCCTCGCTCAGCACCACTCAGCAATTCACTTACCTTACTAAACATGTTCTCTCTTTCTCTCCCTGTCCCTCCTCTCTCCCCCCTCTCTTTTTAGGGTTCTGTAAATCATGTTTACACTTCTGCAAATCACATTTAAGGTTCTCTAATCATGTTTAAGGTTCTGTAAATGAAGTTTAGGGTTCTGTAAATCATATTTAAGGTTCTCGTATCATTTTTAGGGTTCTATAAATCATGTTCTCCATCTAAATATACCCTGTTGTCTCCAGCAGGATGAAACTTTACTTATTAAGAGACGCAGTTCATTTCCGCTGCTTAACTGGACTCTTAAGCTGAGCAGGCTGAACACTACAGATCTGATCCACTACCAGTCGTTGTGCAATCAGGGACAACGTGCATGTCTCAGGACATTTGGGAACCTTAACTTACAGTTCTTACTGAACTGATGGAAAGAGTTCCAGACTGCTCCAGTCCAACATGCTGTAGCGAAGCGTCTTACAATGGTTCTCCAGTATAGTTGATCTGTGGGCTGGAGGTTAGGGAACCAGACTTGTAACCGGAGGGTCGCTGGTTTGATTCCCTGAGCTGACCGTAATGACTGCGGTGCCCCTGAGTAAGGTAGGTGAGGGTGTAATAACGGACCCATTGCAGGTAAAGGGGCAGCGCTGTGGTGGTCTGTGTGGACATTCTGAAAATGACTGTAATTACCCATCAGAGAAACTGACCAGCGCTTCACCTGAGCTACACTGCCTCCACGACTCCTGGTGCTCCAGTCTGCCGATATCTGTAAGCTTTCGGCGAATGTGCGAATGCAGAGAATGGACAGAAGGTTCCGTCTGGGTTGTAGCCACATGTAATGGGGAACATGGGTTTGAGCATTGAGCATGTGGAGAAGATTGGGCTACATTGGTTACCTCTTCTGGGTTTTCATCTTACTCCCACCTCCACTCCCACCACAAGGCGGTACGAGAGAGTCCTGTTTCAGGCTGGAGGGAGATAAGCTAAGCTAACCGGTGCTACCCATCCTGTAGTAGCAGTAGCAGTCACAGCAGGTGTGTGAGAACCACACATACACACCTCCATGTACCCCACCACGCTCACATGCTCACACTCTCACAGCATCTGCTAGTGTGTCATGGTAAAGCTAATTAGCAGCGGGGCTTCTGCTTGCTAATTGCTGCCCTAAACAATGTGCCCTCTTGATCCAGCTGCACGTTCACTGTAATGCCCCCTCGAGCCTTTCTCTCTCTCCGTGACACGCTCTCGCTCTGTTTTTCATTTAGCATGAGCTTCCCATATCTGTAGGCCCTCCCTGGTTTGAAGGAACGGAGGTGGCCTCTAGGGGGCTCTAAAAGCCACTGGATATAAAACAACAGCTACCGAAACTCCACCCGTTGCCTCACCTGTGCTAAATAAACACTGCACAATAAGTGGAGGATACAGAGCGGTGTAAAGGTGAAGCAGGAGCACCAGGAGCGGGCTGGTGGTGGTGCAGCGTGGCGAACTCAGCAGGTACACATCTGCTTCCATTATTCTCAGACGACTCTCCCCGGTCTTACTCTCTCACACGCCGGAAAACACTGGTCCAACCCGGTGCACCCCACTGCTCGTGCCGGGTTCTGACATCCTTCTGAATAAAGGTCAGTCCCGGGTTCAGATTTTAGGGTTAGTCTCTGTACAGTACAAACAGCTGGATTATGGGTGAACACATTCCACTCTTCACATCCTGTAGCAGCACAGGACTGGCAGGTCCCCCCTTTTCCCTCTGCTGACTCTCCTGGATCGAGTGGAAGATCTACATATCAAACTGGCATCTGGAGTCTCGATCAAAACGACTGAATAGTCGCAGGCCGGATTCAGTTTGGACCAGAATTTCTGGCCCAATTAAAGCTCTGTCTCTCACCTGTCTCTCTTTCTCTCTCTCTCTCAGTCTCTCTCTCTCTCTCAGTCTCTCTCTCATAACCTGCAGTCTTTCCATCACAGGACCCAGATGTGTTCAGGCTGTTTCTGAGTAGTGGAGGAGGAGGAGCAGGAGGAGGGAGCGGAAGAACAGCAGTAGGAGGAGAAGGATGTAGAGGGAGAGAAAGAGGAAGAGGAAGAGGAGGAGGATGTGAAGAAGGTATGAAGGTGTTAATGGGGGTCAGTAGCAGAGTGACTGAACACTCTCTTTAGAACACTCTCATGAAGGGTCCACCCAACAATAGCCCAAGTTCTAGATGTTTAGCAGGTAAGTTCTAGATAATTGTTTTAAATACTAGAGTGAGTTCCAAGACAGTCTACACTATACTGAAATGCACTAAACGGGTTCTAGATATTAACTGATATAAGGACTGTAGATAGTAGAGAGTTGTATACAGTATGTATCTGTCTTTTATCTATAAGCTAAACTGAATTGGTCCTTTCTGTTCTAGTTTTGTTCTAGTGGGTTCTAGATAATAACTGCTGCTCTTTGTGAGCTATTTCACTTCATATACTGATCTGCTATATGGAGGAGTTCCTGATTAGACGTGTTCTAACCCTAGATTTCTGCCAGAGTCTCTATATACAGATTCTCGTTCAAGCCAGACGCCGGTCACCATCATTAGGCACCGGTGTGCGGTCACTGCACTGTCCACTGTGGGTGGTAAAGCTTTCTAAGACTTGCATTTCTGGTACACACGTTACACTGTGCATCATACACTGGTACATTAATAATGTTCTAGATACGAATTCCACACTGAATTAAGTTGGCCTGCGATCAGTTTGGGAGGACAGAGGCCTACGTGTGGCCACACCCCCCTGATGTTAGTGGACAGAGGAGGAGGAGAGTCTAACAGTAGAGTATCACTGAGTCAATACGGCAAAGCCGACGTTCTAATACGCCATTTAGCGCCCGTGTGTGATCATTAATTTATCATGTATGTATTTGATCACAGCGTTCCCGATGCTGAGCATATATAGGCTTAGAATATCCAAGGCCTGAAATTCCACACAGTATTCTTCCTGGTGCTGCATGTTGGCATTAAACATGTACAGTAATTGACATAATCTCACTGAATCTCAGAAGCCCAGTCCTGGAAAACTTCAAATTTCCAGCTGGTTGATGTTTTTCCTCCCTCCGGCCATCTGACGGGATTCATTGTGGAAAAGTGCTGAGGAGCATGTCTGTGTTTGAACCTGTGCGGGCTCTCTGAATTAAAGCGTTGCATATTAAAACATGCACTCGAGGCTTAAAGGAGACGAGCAGCCCAGAGAGCCCAAACACATCCTGATAATTATCTCAGCTACTAATCCAACTCCATCTACAAATTACCTCACAGATATAAAACAGCCCCCTGGAGGACCCCGTTAAAGAAATCAGAGTGGTTTATCAGTATCCTCTAAACCAGGAGGAAATTTAGTGCCAAGGAACGTGATCATTTTACATCCCAGTTATAATAGAGGAAAAGCAGAACGGACAGAAGAGCCTCCAATCAAGAACCTCTACCGTTCCTCTCCATTCCCCAGTCACAGCACCCACTTCCTGTAGTGTATTACAGTCTGTCAGAATGAGCGTGTGGGTCATATCGCCCTCTACACTTCCTGTAGTGTATTACAGTCTGTCAGAATGACTGTGTGGGTCATATCGCCCCCTACACTTCCTGTAGTGTATTACAGTCTGTCAGAATGACCGTGTGGGTTGTATCGCCCCCTATGCTTCCTGTAGTGTATTACAGTCTGTCTGAATGAGCGTGTGGGTCATATCGCCCCCTACACTTCCTGTAGTGTATTACAGTCTGTCAGAATGACGGTGTGGGTTGTATCGCCCCCTATGCTTCCTGTAGTGTATTACAGTCTGTCTGAATGAGCGTGTGGGTCATATCGCCCTCTACACTTCCTGTAGTGTATTACAGTCTGTCAGAATGACTGTGTGGGTCATATCGCCCCCTACACTTCCTGTAGTGTATTACAGTCTGTCAGAATGACCGTGTGGGTCATATCGCCCCTACACTTCCTGTAGTGTATTACAGTCTGTCAGAATGAGAATGTGGTTCATATGAAGGGTGTCTATTTCTGTATCTATAATATAAACACAGAATATATACATTAACTGTACATAAACACTGTACCAGAACACTACTACGCCGCTAAAGACTGGTACCAGAACACGACTACACCGCTAAGACCGTGTTTCGTTATAATGTACAACCCTGTATTGGTATAATGACAATGGTATAATGAGTTGAATTGAATATACACTAATATAAACACTGTATATATACACACAACAATATACACACCGTATATATACACCAATAAAACACTGTATATATGCACTAATATAAACACTGTATATATACACCAAAACAAACACTGTATATATACACTAATATAAACACCTGTTACATGGAGACAGGACGTGGAGAGTATTTAATGACTAAGGATCAAAACCAAAAACACTGAGACAACTGAGAAACAAAACACCACTGAGCGAACGGGAAATCTGAAACAACTAACAGACAAACAACCTGCACAGAGACAAAGACAGGGGGGAGCACAAACGCCAAGCAAGAACAAAGGGCACAACATGGAGTATAAAACAAGGGCTAACGAGGAACACCTGGGAAGGGGCGGAGCCAGAAACAGGTGAGGGGCCTGACAAGAGGGCGGCGACAGGACGAGCAAAAGACCAAAACAAACAGACAGCACATGGGACAGAGTGACAGACAGCACATGGACATGACAAGACAGAAACAAGAAGCCAGATAAAACAGACAAACATGAACAGGACAAGGAAGGGTGTGACAACACCGTATATATACACTAATATAAACACTGTATATATACACTAATATAAACACCGTATATATACACTAATATAAACACCGTATATATGCACTAATATAAACACCGTATATATACACTAATATAAACACTGTATATATACACTAATATAAACACTGTATATATGCACTAATATAAACACCGTATATATGCACTAATATAAACACCGTATATATATACACTAATATAAACACTATATATATGCACTAATATAAACACTGTATATATACACTAATATAAACACTGTATGTATACACTAATATAAACACTGTATATATGCACTAATATAAACACCGTATATATGCACTAATATAAACACCGTATATATATACACTAATATAAACACCGTATATATACACTAATATAAACACCGTATATATATACACTAATATAAACACCGTATATATACACTAATATAAACACTGTATATATATACACTAATATAAACACCGTATATATGCACTAATATAAACACCGTATATATACACTAATATAAACACCGTATATATACACTAATATAAACACTGTATATATGCACTAATATAAACACCGTATATATACACTAATATAAACACTGTATATTTACACTAATATAAACACTGTATATATACACTAATATAAACACCGTATATATACACTAATATAAACACTGTATATATGCACTAATATAAACACCGTATATATACACTAATATAAACACCGTATATATGCACTAATATAAACACCGTATATATGCACTAATATAAACACTGTATATATGCACTAATATAAACACCGTATATATGCACTAATATAAACACCGTATATATACACTAATATAAACACCGTATATATGCACTAATATAAACACCGTATATATGCACTAATATAAACACCGTATATATACACTAATATAAACACTGTATATATGCACTAATATAAACACCGTATATATATACACTAATATAAACACCGTATATATACACTAATATAAACACCGTATATATGCACTAATATAAACACCGTATATATACACTTATATAAACACTGTATATATGCACTAATATAAACACCGTATATATACACTAATATAAACACCGTATATATACACTAATATAAACACCGTATATATGCACTAATATAAACACCGTATATATATACACTAATATAAACACCGTATATATACACTAATATAAACACCGTATATATGCACTAATATAAACACCGTATATATACACTAATATAAACACTGTATATATGCACTAATATAAACACCGTATATATGCACTAATATAAACACTGTATATATGCACTAATATAAACATTGTATATTTACACTAATATAAACACTGTATATATGCACTAATATAAACACTGTATATATACACTAATATAAACACTGTATATATACACTAATATAAACACCGTATATATACACTAATATAAACACTGTATATATACACTAATATAAACACCGTATATATGCACCAATATAAACACTGTATATATACACTAATATAAACACTGTATATATGCACTAATATAAACACTGTATATATGCACTAATATAAACGCCGTATATATACACTAATATAAACACCGTATATATATACTAATATAAACACCGTATATATGCACTAATATAAAGAGCGTATATATACACTAATATAAACACCGTATATATGCACTAATATAAACACTGTATATATGCACTAATATAAATACTGTATATTTACACTAATATAAACACTGTATATATACACTAATATAAACACTGTATATATGCACTAATATAAACAGTGTATATATACACTAATTTAAACACCGTATATATACACTTATAATAAACACTGTATATATACACTAATATAAACACCGTATATATGCACTAATATAAACACCGTATATATACACTAATATAAACACCGTATATATGCACTAATATAAACACCGTATATATACACTAATATAAAGAGCGTATATATACACTAATATAAACACCGTATATATATGCAATAATATAAACACCATAGATATACACTAATATAAACAGCGTATATATGCACTAATATAAACAGCGTATATATACACTAATATAAACAGCGTATATATACACTAATATAAAGAGCGTATATATACACTAATATAAACACCGTATATATACACTAATATAAACACCGTATATATGCACTAATATAAACACCGTAGATATACACTAATATAAACACCGTATATATGCACTAATATAAACAGCGTATATATACACTAATATAAACAGCGTATATATACACTAATATAAACACTGTATATATACACTAATATAAACACTGTCTGTATGCACTAATATAAACATCATATATATGCACTAATATAAACACCGTATATATACACTAATATAAACACCGTAGATATACACTAATATAAACACCGTATATATACACTAATATAAACACCGTATATATACACTAATATAAACACTGTATATATACACTTACAATAAACACTGCTGTTGAAAAAGTTCACTTAAAAAACAATCATCAAAAAAGAAATTGACCCAAACCTTCATATACGACTATATATTTTCTGTTTTCAATCCAGTAATTTCACATGATTCTCATTTTTATCTTAAACCTTTAGTTTACCTTTACTGTACTCCAGAATTAATTATGTTGATTAATTGATTGATTTAATGAATTAATATGTAATAGTTGTATGTAATCAGCTGTAATATGAAGATATGTGGGCCATTATTTATGCATTACATTATTAACTGATTAATATTTTCTCATGTATGTTTAATAGGCATAAACAGTCTCACCTGCAGCATCCTGTTCATACTGTGATAATATTTCTCATTGCTATTCAGTAATTTAATGTATATGCCTGCACTAACTACGCCAGACCTGCACCCCAGCGCACAAATACACAGACAGTAAAACATATTTTATGATCCTTTAAAAGCAATTACAGCCGCGACGTAAAGCACAATAAACACAGCACTGCTCTGAAACAGACCAGGCTCTGCTAAATCAAAGACAATTCTCAAACAGAGAGTTTGGACACAGATCCCCCTCCAAAAATGGCTTGTCAGCTTGTGTTTTTATCACACGCTAACAAGCGAACGCTCTTCGGAGAAATAAATTAGCACATTGTTAGACGAGGCTTCGTCACTGCCAACATAATTACAGCTAATGTATCTGCCAGGCTTCCAACTGGAGTTTATTTGGTTAGGGATTTTAAATGGGCCAGTCTGACAGCCCAAATGTAATTTAACCTTAAAGATGAATTGTTAGCGCAGAATTGTAACTCTCCCTAAATGACGGTCCATAAATTGTCACAAGTACATTACCAAGTAAATAGTCTAAAGGACTCTAAGCAAGTCATTTGCTTTCATTTACATCAGTGCAGGTGCTCCAGGTTGGTGTCGCGTCTTAATTGTGCTGCTCATTATTCCTGGCCCTTAATTCTTCCACATCCACCTCAGCACAAACCCACATCTACACACACTGTACCTCTGCAACAGTGCTAGTACAAACATGGGCGTCTATAGAATTAGCTCTAACCTGGACGTCTATAACATAAACTCTAACCTGGGCATCTATAGCATTAACTCTGGCCGAGGCGTCTAAGGAATTAGCTCTAACCTGATATCTGTAGAATTAACTTTAATCAGTATATACGTAGATAGTCTGTGATTGATCAGCTTGTGCATTAGTCGCAGAGCCCCTTCCTGTTAAAGTAGACCAGGTCAGGTCTTAAACCGTAGTTGGTCTGTGCGCCACACTGAACCAGATCCTCCAGCAGATGAAGCTCTCGGCGACGTCCCACGGTGACACGCTCACCACTGGATGTGCTTTTGATATTTTGACAGGCAGGAGCTCCAGAGGATCTCGGTGGAAGCATCTACAGTGAGGTGGCCTGGGTATCGACTACTACTCGACGCTTTAGCCCACAGATCCTGTCACAACACAACGCATGACGAGGAAGAACATGGTGACTGGAAGATAAATAAACAAGCAAACGGAAACGAGTCCTCCAGGCCAAGACAGACCTCATGAATGTGTGAAACTTATCACTTCAGAGCAAGACAACCAACTTCTCACGACTCCCGCCGTCTCGCCAAGGGCCCCCACTGCTTCTGGAAATTGGTCCTACCACAGAGAACAAAGTGGCACGGCGAGCGGGAAGCTCCTGCAAAAGCTGCTGTTCTTCAGCGGCGGAGGAAGGAGCCGTTTGCTTGGCTTTGGAGGATGGCGTGCCGCGGCGGGGGAAGGCAGCCGGAGAGCGGTAATTGGGGTACAATCACAAAAGTGACTTCATTAGACTACAGGCTCCGGCTTTGCTACCTCTTGAAGGCGACTTTTATTGGACACGCGGAGGGATATCTTGCTAAGCTCTTATTGACACGAAGCCCTGCGCCTGTGCGGTTAATGATTTTTAAGAACAGGGAACGTGGAGGTATGACTTCTCTGCTCGAGTGTTCATCGGCGCAGAATAAGTAAACAAAGAAAACTGAGGAAACTCCTCACATCCCTCGAGCCTCGAGAAGTCTTTATGGACGCTGTACATGTGTTTCTACATAAACCCAAAACAGATTCAGACCTGTTAGTGTAGCGTCAGTGCCTCAGTCAGAAACCAGATCACCAGGTCTTATAGAGATGGTTGAATGGAAATCAGATATACTGTATAGTTATGTAAGTACATTTCTATAACTGTAATATCTTACACAGGTCTAGAGTCAAAACAACCAAACCAAGCATGTACATAAACATTCATAAATGTGATATATATATTCAACAGTCTAAACAGATCAGCCTCTACACTGACCCACATAGACAGAGGGACCTCCACATGGCCAATCCACGGGTCAACTGACTGCCTAGATACAGGTTCCAGGTCTGGAGGTTTCTTCATCTCCTCCAACAGCTCAGGAGTGAATGAGGTTGAGGTGGGTTAGGTGGAGTGTAGTGAGTGAATGAGGACGTAGGTGGGTTTGGTGGAGTGTAGTGAGTGAATGAGGACGTGGGTGGGTTAGGTGGAGTGTAGTGAGTGAATGAGGACGTGGGGGGGTTAGGTGGAGTGTAGTGAGTGAATGAGGACGTAGGTGGGTTAGGTGGAGTGTAGTGAGTGAATGAGGACGTGGGGGGGTTAGGTGGAGTGTAGTGAGTGAATGAGGACGTGGGTGGGTTTGGTGGAGTGTAGTGAGTGAATGAGGACGTGGGGGGGTTAGGTGGAGTGTAGTGAGTGAATGAGGATGTGGGGGGGTTAGGTGCCGTGTAGTGAGTGAATGAGGACGTGGGGGGGTTAGGTGGAGTGTAGTGAGTGAATGAGGACGTGGGGGGGTTAGGTGGAGTGTAGTGAGTGAATGAGGATGTGGGGGGGTTAGGTGCCGTGTAGTGAGTGAATGAGGACGTGGGGGGGTTAGGTGGAGTGTAGTGAGTGAATGAGGACGTGGGGGGGTTAGGTGCAGTGTAGTGAGTGAATGAGGATGTGGGGGGGTTAGGTGGAGTGTAGTGAGTGAATGAGGATGTGGGGGGGTTAGGTGGAGTGTAGTGAGTGAATGAGGACGTGGGGGGGGTTAGGTGGAGTGTAGTGAGTGAATGAGGACGTGGGGGGGGTTAGGTGGAGTGTAGTGAGTGAATGAGGACGTAGGTGGGTTTGGTGGAGTGTAGTGAGTGAATGAGGACGTGGGGGGGTTAGGTGGAGTGTAGTGAGTGAATGAGGACGTGGGTGGGTTAGGTGGAGTGTAGTGAGTGAATGAGGACGTAGGTGGGTTTGGTGGAGTGTAGTGAGTGAATGAGGATGTAGGTGGGTTAGGTGCAGTGTAGTGAGTGAATGAGGATGTGGGGGGGTTAGGTGGAGTGTAGTGAGTGAATGAGGACGTGGGGGGGTTAGGTGGAGTGTAGTGAGTGAATGAGGACGTGGGGGGGTTCGGTGGAGTGTAGTGAGTGAATGAGGACGTGGGGGGGGTTAGGTGGAGTGTAGTGAGTGAATGAGGACGTGGGTGGGTTAGGTGGAGTATAGTGAGTGAATGAGGACGTGGGGGGGTTCGGTGGAGTGTAGTGAGTGAATGAGGACGTGGGGGGGTTAGGTGGAGTGTAGTGAGTGAATGAGGACGTGGGGGGGTTAGGTGGAGTGTAGTGAGTGAATGAGGACGTGGGGGGGTTAGGTGGAGTGTAGTGAGTGAATGAGGACGTGGGGGGGTTAGGTGGAGTGTAGTGAGTGAATGAGGACGTGGGTGGGTTTGGTGGAGTATAGTGAGTGAATGAGGACGTGGGGGGGTTAGGTGGAGTATAGTGAGTGAATGAGGACGTGGGGGGGTTAGGTGGAGTGTAGTGAGTGAATGAGGACGTGGGGGGGTTAGGTGGAGTGTAGTGAGTGAATGAGGACGTGGGGGGGTTAGGTGGAGTGTAGTGAGTGAATGAGGACGTGGAGATCACTGACCAGTTAAACATAATCAGTAGAGAATCATGCGAAATAATTCATCATGTAACCCAGGCAGGGGAACCGAGTGTTCTATAGTGATGTACGTACAGGTAAGTAAATAGTGATGCGGGTTCCCTACAATAGGCACTGACATTAACAAGGGTGTTTTTATGACGTGTTGTTAAAAGTGAGCATGTAATATTTCTGCAGCGTTATCATTAATATTATCTTACAATGTGTTATATATCTAGAGCCGCTGAGTTGAGAATGGATGTCTAGCACTGTGGAATAAATCTACGAGCATGAAGACTATAGTGCATGTGTAATATGGTCCTGCTATGGTCAGAAACTGATCTACACACACTCAGACAAACCCCAGACAGAGGATCAGGTGACCTCACCGAGTGGATCCTGTGAATCTGCACTCACGGTTAAATGCTGAGAATGCTGAGACCGCTGACTCTGCAGATTTAAACCTCCACCCAGAAGTTTACAGGAGCCAGGCCGAGCCTTACTAAGCCTGTAATCAGTGATACTGATACTGACATCTTCTATGTCTGAAAAGGTGGAACATGTCCTGCACCAACTCCTGTCTACAGTCTGTGGTGCTGCAGGCGTGTGCTGTATTGGCCTTGCTTTATTCCGCAAAGCAAAACTCCATAATTGGGTGGCGTGTCCCTGGAGAAGCCCAGCTAGCACAGAAACATTTATGATACAAATTTAATTGCAAACACAAAATGAACAAGTGTGCACACTGTACTACACTGATGTACGCACATCACACACGCTCCTACACACATCTGGATGAATTATTAATCCTGCTGTTTATGAATGAATCAGTTTCTCAGCCAGTCTGTGGAGAGCGGTCCTTGTTCCTGCTCTCTCCTCGCTGTGCCTGCATACAGTGCCCTTATAGCAAGTCTGCTCAGTGGCTGTCGTGGCCACGCCCCCAAGGAGTTATTCTCAAGCATGAACAGATTCATATACAGTGTTTAAAGCGTGTTTAACCCGTTTAAAGATGATTTAACTTATTAGGCGCTTTTATAAAAACGACCCTCAATATGTGAAGAGCACACACCACCCTCTCTGAGGACACGAGCCCCCCAGGAGTGTGCACACCATAGAAGTCACCTGTTTCTTTGGGTCTTACGTTCGACTGGTTCCACGGACATCAGCCACGACATCAGCAGTTCCTACACCACCAGCAGCCAACCATGGAGTGACCTCCTCACAGCCGTTTGTATGGACTCCGGTCCTTCCTGTCGGGCAGCCAGCATTATCAGCATTAGAAGTTATTCTGTTCAGATGTCCGGTGAGCTGAGTTAGCAAGACACATGAACCTCTCCTCCTTTCATCGGGCCAGAAGTTTCTGAAGGTGCTGACGATTATAGTTCCACAATATCGAGGACAACCGCTAATCTTTGCAGCTGCCTCTCTTTGGATCCCCACATTTATTTATTTATGAAAAGCTGCTTGTTTCCTCTGAATTGAAGTAGATGGAGGCTGTACGGATGCCCCAGGAAATAATCCCACAGTGCAGGACAAAGTAGTAAAAAATAAATAAATAAATTATAAAAACCTCAAACTATCAAATGGATCTGATTTGAATACCAACGACATGCAAATCCATCCTGGCTGAGCCTTCAGCGTGAGGTCCATGCAAAACAGGGGCTTATTCAGAACTAACGCAGCTTTACCGTGTGTCTCTACAGTAGCAGCTCATTTCCTCTCCCAGACTAAAAGCATGTTTTTAAACGCTTGTGAGTTTGTAAATCAGTCGGACGTGTGGTTTCCTGTTTTATCCCAGACTGTTATTCGTGAGTATTGTCCTGCTGGAGGATCAGCTTAGCCCTGGAACTGTGCCTAATCGGGTCCTCTATCCTAACGGAGAGATTACATGCATAAATCCAATGATGTTATCCTGTATCCGAGGGAGTAGCTGTGATCGAGTGTTCAACAGTTCGGAGTCAACATTTTCAATTATATAAAACTGTCTGGTTCTAGATAAATGCACAGGCCAGTTCTTAAATGTTAATCTTCTGCAACTTTACATGTTCCAGATAATCAGTAAAGAAACAGTATCCTGTGGGGCAGTGTCCTGTGTCCTGTGGGCGGCAGCGTTACCTGTTGGGGCCAGGTCCCTTGCAGTGTCCTGCGGGCAGTATCCCGTGGGCAGCGGTCCTGTGTCCTGTGGGCAGCGTCCCAGCGTCCTGTGGGGCAGCGTCCCTGTTGGGCAGTGTCAGCGTCCTGTGGGGGCAGCGTCCTGTGGGCCGTTCCTGTGATGATGAAGGACTAGAGGATGACCACTACACTGCAACTGTGCAGCAGCAGATGAGCTATCGTCTCTGACTGTCACATCGCTCTACAAGGTGGAGCAGCAAGGTAGGAGTGTCTAATAGAGTGGACAGTGAGTGGACACAGTGTCTCAACACTCCAGCAGCATTGCTGTGTCTGATCCGCTCACACCAGCACCACCCACACTAACACACCACCACCACGTCAGTGTTACTGCAGTGCTGAGAATGATCCACCACCCACATACTACCTGCTCTGTGGGGGTCCTGTGGGGGTCCTGGCCATTAAAGAATGGAGTAATACAGTATACAGAGAAACAGGTGGTCAGTGGAGCTGATAGAATGAGTGTATACAAATGTGGACAAAATTGTTGGCAACCCTCGGTTAATGAAAGAAAAACCCACAATGGAAAGAAAATAACTTTAATCTGACAAAAACGATCTATGGAAATGAACAAATGAAAGTCAGACATTGCTTTTCCACCATGCTTCAACAGAATGATTTAAAATATAAACTCTGGACAGAAATGATGGGACCCCTGAACAATGTGACCAAAGGGACGTGCTAAATCAAGGTGTGGTCACTAATTAGCATAACAGGTGTGTACAGTCTTGTACTCAGTCAGTGGGCCTGTATATAGGGCTACAGGTAGTCACTGTGCTGTCTGGTGACCAGGTGTGTACCACACTCAACATGGACCAGAGGAAGCGAAGGACAGAGCTGTCTCAGGACATCAGAAAGAGAACTATAGACACGCATGTTAAAGGTAAAGGTGATAAGACCATCTCCAAGCAGCTGGATGTTCCTGTGACCACAGCTGCTTATATCATTCAGAAGTTTAAGATCCAGGGGACTGTAGCCCACCTCCCTGGACGCGGACGCAGAAGGAGAACTGACGAGTCAGATCGCACCATCCGTCCATGTCTGAGCCAAAGTGGACTTAATGGGAGACGGCCAAGGAGGACACCATTGTAAAAAAAAGACAGGAATTTGCCAAACTACATGTTGACAAGCCACAGAGCTTCTGGGAGAATGTCCTATGGACAGGTGAGACAAACAAGGCACATCAGCTCTGTGTTCACAGACGGAGAACTGAAGCACATCAGGAAAAGAACACGGTCCCTACGGTGGAACATGGAAGAGGCTCTGTTAGGTTCCGGGGCTGCTTTGCTGCATCTGGCACAGGGTGTCTTGAATCTGTGCAGGGTACAATGAAATCTCAAGACTATCAAGGAACACTAGAGAGAAGTGTGCTGCCCAGTGCCAGAAAGCTTGGTCTCAGTCGCAGGTCATACAGGAATCGTCTGATTGCAGTGACTGCCTCAAAACGTTGTGCAACAAAATATTAAGTTAAAGGTGCCATCATTTCTGTCCGGGCCTGTTTCAGAAGTTCTGTTGAAGCATGGTGGAAAAGCCATGTCTGACTTTCATTTGTTCATTTTCAAAGAACTTGTATTTATTATTACTTTTGTCAGATTAAAGTTATTTCTGTTACCACAGTGGGTTTTTCTTTCATTAACCGAGGGGTACCAACAATTTTGTCCACGTGTGTATATGAGGAGGCAGTGTTTTATATATTAATATCGAGAGAGAGATTTGTGTATATATATATATATACACCAGGTAGATCTGGAGCAGCTCCAGCGTGTGCTGTCTAACAGGGACTGACAGAGAATCTTCATGTTGCTGATTTGAAGCAGACGAGTAATCAAACACATTCCTTTAATGACCATACAAACATCAAAGAGATCATTACTCTCCATCTGCAGAAGAACCATTGTCCTGCCTTTCGCTTTGATGTAGTAAATATTCATGCCAGTGGTCTTCACTCGTCTTTGATGCCCACTTACAAAGATTCAGGCTGTGATTCGGCTCTTCAGCGACATCAGTGCTAATGCAACAGTCCATCACTAATTAACACCTCCACCTGGAGCGTCACAGCTAAACTGTGCTACAGAATAGTAGAACCACGTTAGCATTAGCGTTAGCATTAGTGAATTAAAAACCTCATTATTATGTATGATGAACGAACTGTTCCCCAGTCCCTCATTAAACTATGAAACTATTATTAGAATGTCTGAGTTTGCATGATCATACTTCATCAGACTCCATCCAGAGTGTTTATCTATTTTACTACATTAAGATTTAATCTATTATATTTGTGTTTATATAGATTTTAAATATATTTAATCTTTATATTACTAGTATTAATATTAGTTATTCACAATATTAGCTTTAAGCACCTGAAAACGAGTCTTCTGAGAAGAATGGACAGTGTAATGAAGGGACAGGGTGGACGCCAGACAGTCAGGGGGTTAGTCTGAACCTTTATAGACTTATTCTGCTGAAGGTCCTCAGTGAGTCCTCAGTTTTAGTCACTGTCTCTTTCACTGTGATGGTAGTGATGTTAGGAAGGTTAGTAATGGTAGTTATGGTAATGATGGTAGTGACTGTACTAACAGTAGTTATGGTAGTGACAGTAGTGATGGTAGTGTTGGTAGTAATGATAGTGATGGTAGTGATGTTAGGAAGGTTAGTAATGGTAGTGATGGTAGTGACAGTAATGATGGTAGTGCTGGTAGTAATGATAGTGATGGTAGTGATGTTAGGAAGGTTAGTAATGATAGTGATGGTAGTGACAGTAGTGATGGTAGTGTTGGTAGTGATGGTAGTGACAGTAATGATGGTAGTGACGATAGTTAGGGTAGTGATGGTAGTGACAGTAGTGATGGTAGTGTTGGTAGTAATGGTAGTGATGGTAGTGACAGTAATGATGGTAGTGACGATAGTTAGGGTAGTAATGATAGTGACAGTAGTGATGTTAGGAAGGTTAGTAATGGTAATGATGGTAGTAATGATAGTGATGGTAGTGATGTTAGGAAGGTTAGTAATGGTAGTGATGGTAGTGACAGTAATGATGGTAGTGTTGGTAGTAATGATAGTAATGGTAGTGATGTTAGGAAGGTTAGTAATGGTAGTTATGGTAATGATGGTAGTGACTGTACTAACAGTAGTTATGGTAGTGTAGCCGGCTTGTGTATGCGTGTGTGTGTTCGACTCTACACTACACCCATCTACACTCAGACACCACTCTGCGTCGTGTTACCAGGGAACACAGTAGGACTGGACACGCTCTGTCATATGATTTATTGGCTTTTTCTCTCATTCTCTCTCTATCTGTGTACAAAATGAGAGTGGCACACGTACAGCACAGAATGAATTCTCAGTCCCTCTCCCAACTACACAGCACTAGCCTCAGCGTTTCTGCTGCAAACTGAGAATT
>JAMWET010002728.1:0-30000 GCA_024036415.1 Prochilodus magdalenae | reverse complement strand
TAGGGGTGTAGGGTTGTGTTGAAGGCTGTAGGGTTGTATTTAGGGCTGTAGGGTGTTGTTTAGGGCTGTAGGCTTGTGTTGAAGGCTGTGGGTTCGTGTTAAAGGCTGTAGGTTTGTGTTGAAGGCTGTATGGTTGTATTTAGGGCTGTAGGGTGGTGTTGAAGGCTGTAGGGTGTTGTTTAGGGCTGTACGTTTGTGTTTAAGGCTGTAGGGTTGTATTTAGGGCTGTAGGGTGTTGTTTAGGGGTGTAGGGTTGTGTTTAAGGCTGTAGGGTGTTGTTTAGGGCTGTAGGCTTGTGTTTAAGGCTGTATGGTTGTATTTAGGGCTGTAGGGTGTTGTTTAGGGCTGTAGGGTTGTGTTGAAGGCTGTAGGGTTGTATTTAGGGCTGTAGGGTGTTGTTTAGGGGTGTAGGTTTGTGTTTAAGGCTGTAGGGTGTTGTTTAGGGCTGTAGGGTGTTGTTTATGGGTGTAAGTTTGTGTTTAAGGCTGTAGGGTTGTGTTTAAGGCGGTAGGGTGTTGTTTAGGGGTGTAGGCTTGTGTTTAAGGCTGTAGGGTTGTATTTAGGGCTGTAGGGTGTTGTTAAGGGCTGTAGGGTTGTGTTTATGGCTGAAGGGTGTTGTTTTTTACGGGTGTAGGTTTGTGTTTAAGGCTGTAGAGTGTGGAGGGCTGTAGGGTGTTGTTTAGGGCTGTAGGGTGTTGTTTAGGGCTGTAGGGTTGTGTTTAAGGCTGTAGGGTGTTGTTTAGGGGTGTAGGGTTGTGTTTAAGGCTGTAGGGCATTGTTTTTTATGGGTGTAGGTTTGTGTTCAGGGCTGTAGGGTTGTATTTAGGGCTGTAGGGTTGTATTTAGGGCTGTAGGGTGTTGTTTAGGGGTGTAGGGTTGTGTTTAAGGCTGTAGGGTGTTATTTTTTACGGGTGTAGGTTTGTGTTTAGGGCTGTAGGGTTGTATTTAGGGCTGTAGAGTGTTGTTTAGGGGTGTAGGGTTGTGTTTAAGGCTGTAGGGTGTTGTTTAGGGCTGTAGGGTTGTGTTTAAGGCTGTAGGGTGTTGTAAAGGGCTGTAGGGTTGTATTTAGGGCTGTAGGGTGTTGTTTAGGGGTGTAGGGTTGTGTTTAAGGCTGTAGGGTGTTGTTTAGGGCTGTAGGGTTGTGTTTAAGGCTGTAGGGTGTTGTTTAGGGCTGTAGGGTGTTGTTTAAGGCTGTAGGGTGTTGTTTAGGGGTGTAGGCTTGTGTTTAAGGCTGTAGGGTTGTATTTAGGGCTGTAGGGTGTTGTTAAGGGCTGTAGGGTTGTGTTTAAGGCTGAAGGGTGTTGTTTTTTACGGGTGTAGGTTTGTGTTTAAGGCTGTAGAGTGTGGAGGGCTGTAGGGTGTTGTTTAGGGCTGTAGGGTGTTGTTTAGGGCTGTAGGGTTGTGTTTAAGGCTGTAGGGTGTTGTTTAGGGGTGTAGGGTTGTGTTTAAGGCTGTAGGGTGTTGTTTTATACGGGTGTAGGTTTGTGTTTAGGGCTGTAGGGTTGTATTTAGGGCTGTAGAGTGTTGTTTAGGGGTGTAGGGTTGTGTTTAAGGCTGTAGGGTGTTATTTAGGGCTGTAGGGTTGTGTTTAAGGCTGTAGGGTGTTGTTTTTTACGGGTGTAGGTTTGTGTTTAGGGCTGTAGGGTTGTATTTAGGGCTGTAGGGTGTTGTTTAGGGGTGTAGGGTTGTGTTTAAGGCTGTAGGGTGTTGTTTAGGGGTGTAGGGTTGTGTTTAAGGCTGTAGGGTGTTGTTTAGGGCTGTAGGGTGTTGTTTAGGGGTGTAGGGTTGTGTTGAAGGCTGTAGGGTTGTATTTAGGGCTGTAGGGTGTTGTTTAGGGCTGTAGGCTTGTGTTGAAGGCTGTGGGTTCGTGTTAAAGGCTGTAGGTTTGTGTTGAAGGCTGTATGGTTGTATTTAGGGCTGTAGGGTGGTGTTGAAGGCTGTAGGGTGTTGTTTAGGGCTGTAGGTTTGTGTTTAAGGCTGTAGGGTTGTATTTAGGGCTGTAGGGTGTTGTTTAGGGGTGTAGGGTTGTGTTTAAGGCTGTAGGGTGTTGTTTAGGGCTGTAGGCTTGTGTTTAAGGCTGTATGGTTGTATTTAGGGCTGTAGGGTGTTGTTTAGGGCTGTAGGGTTGTGTTGAAGGCTGTAGGGTTGTATTTAGGGCTGTAGGGTGTTGTTTAGGGGTGTAGGTTTGTGTTTAAGGCTGTAGGGTGTTGTTTAGGGCTGTAGGGTGTTGTTTATGGGTGTAAGTTTGTGTTTAAGGCTGTAGGGTTGTGTTTAAGGCGGTAGGGTGTTGTTTAGGGGTGTAGGCTTGTGTTTAAGGCTGTAGGGTTGTATTTAGGGCTGTAGGGTGTTGTTAAGGGCTGTAGGGTTGTGTTTATGGCTGAAGGGTGTTGTTTTTTACGGGTGTAGGTTTGTGTTTAAGGCTGTAGAGTGTGGAGGGCTGTAGGGTGTTGTTTAGGGCTGTAGGGTGTTGTTTAGGGCTGTAGGGTTGTGTTTAAGGCTGTAGGGTGTTGTTTAGGGGTGTAGGGTTGTGTTTAAGGCTGTAGGGCATTGTTTTTTATGGATGTAGGTTTGTGTTCAGGGCTGTAGGGTTGTATTTAGGGCTGTAGGGTTGTATTTAGGGCTGTAGGGTGTTGTTTTATACGGGTGTAGGTTTGTGTTTAGGGCTGTAGGGTTGTATTTAGGGCTGTAGAGTGTTGTTTAGGGGTGTAGGGTTGTGTTTAAGGCTGTAGGGTGTTATTTAGGGCTGTAGGGTTGTGTTTAAGGCTGTAGGGTGTTGTTTTTTACGGGTGTAGGTTTGTGTTTAGGGCTGTAGGGTTGTATTTAGGGCTGTAGGGTGTTGTTTAGGGGTGTAGGGTTGTGTTTAAGGCTGTAGGGTGTTGTTTAGGGGTGTAGGGTTGTGTTTAAGGCTGTAGGGTGTTGTTTAGGGCTGTAGGGTGTTGTAAAGGGCTGTAGGGTGTTGTTTAGGGCTGTAGGGTGTTGTAAAGGGCTGTAGGGTGTTGTTTAGGGCTGTAGGGTTGTGTTTAAGGCTGTAGGGTGTTGTTTAAGGCTGTAGGGTGTTGTTTAGGGCTGTAGGGTGTTGTTTAGGGGTGTAGGGTTGTGTTTAGGGCTGTAGGGTGTTGTTTAGGGCTGTAGGGTGTTGTTTAGGGGTGTAGGGTTGTGTTTAGGGCTGTAGGGTTGTATTTAGGGCTGTAGGGTGTTGTTTAGGGGTGTAGGGTTGTGTTTAAGGCTGTAGGGTGTTGTTTAAGGCTGTAGGGTGTTGTTTTTTACGGGTGTAGGTTTGTGTTTAGGGCTGTAGGGTTGTATTTATGGCTGTAGGGTTGTGTTTAAGGCTGTAGGGTTGTGTTTAAGGCTGTAGGGTTGTATTTAGGGCTGTAGGGTGTTGTTTAGGGCTGTAGGGTGTTGTTTAGGGGTGTAGGGTTGTGTTTAGGGCTGTAGGGTTTTGTTTAGGGGTGTAGGGTTGTGTTTAGGGCTGTAGGGTTGTGTTTAAGGCTGTAGGGTGTTGTTTAGGTGTGTAGGGTTGTGTTTAAGGCTGTAGGGTGTTGTTTAGGGCTGTAGGGTGTTGTAAAGGGCTGTAGGGTGTTGTTTAGGGCTGTAGGGTGTTGTAAAGGGCTGTAGGGTGTTGTTTAGGGCTGTAGGGTTGTGTTTAAGGCTGTAGGGTTGTGTTTAAGGCTGTAGGGTGTTGTAAAGGGCTGTAGAGTGTTGTTTAGGGCTGTAGGGTGTTGTTTAGGGCTGTAGGGTGTTGTTTAGGGGTGTAGGGTTGTGTTTAGGGCTGTAGGGTGTTGTTTAGGGGTGTAGGGTTGTGTTTAGGGCTGTAGGGTGTTGTTTAGGGCTGTAGGGTGTTGTTTAGGGCTGTAGGGTTGTGTTTAAGGCTGTAGGGCGTTGTTTAAGGCTGTAGGGTGTTGTAAAGGGCTGTAGGGTGTTGTTTAGGGCTGTAGGGTGTTGTTTAGGGGTGTAGGGTTGTGTTTAGGGCTGTAGGGTTGTATTTAGGGCTGTAGGGTGTTGTTTAGGGCTGTAGGGTTGTGTTTAAGGCTGTAGGGTGTTGTTTAAGGCTGTAGGGTGTTGTTTTTTACGGGTGTAGGTTTGTGTTTAGGGCTGTAGGGTTGTATTTATGGCTGTAGGGTTGTGTTTAAGGCTGTAGGGTTGTGTTTAAGGCTGTAGGGTGTTGTTTAGGGCTGTAGGGTTGTATTTAGGGCTGTAGGGTGTTGTTTAGGGCTGTAGGGTTGTGTTTAAGGCTGTAGGGTGTTGTTTAGGGCTGTAGGGTTGTGTTTAAGGCTGTAGGGTTGTGTTTAAGGCTGTAGGGTTGTATTTAGGGCTGTAGGGTTGTGTTTAAGGCTGTAGGGTTGTGTTTAAGGCTGTAGGGTGTTGTTTAGGGCTGTAGGGTTGTATTTAGGGCTGTAGGGTGTTGTTTAGGGCTGTAGGGTTGTGTTTAAGGCTGTAGGGTGTTGTTTAGGGCTGTAGGGTTGTGTTTAAGGCTGTAGGGTGTTGTTTTTTACGGGTGTAGGTTTGTGTTTAGGGCTGTAGGGTTGTATTTAGGGCTGTAGGGTTGTGTTTAAGGCTGTAGGGTTGTGTTTAAGGCTGAAGGGTGTTGTTTTTTACGTGTGTAGGTTTGTGTTTAAGGCTGTAGGGTGTTGTTTTTTACGGGTGTAGGTTTGTGTTTAGGGCTGTAGGGTGTTGTTTAGGGCTGTAGGGTTGTATTTAGGGCTGTAGGGTGTTGTTTAGGGGTGTAGGGTTGTGTTTAAGGCTGTAGGGTGTTGTTTTTTACGGGTGTAGGTTTGTGTTTAAGGCTGTAGGGTTGTGTTTAAGGCTGTAGGGTGTTGTTTAGGGGTGTAGGTTTGTGTTTAAGGCTGTAGGGTGTTGTTTTTTACGGGTGTAGGTTTGTGTTTAAGGCTGTAGGGTTGTGTTTAAGGCTGTAGGGTGTTGTTTAGGGCACACAAAGCCTACAGACGCTGAGGCAGCATCAAACAGGGAAAAGCCAACACGGGACAAGACAAAGAGGAGCAGTAATAAAAAGGAGTCAGAAGAATCAGAATCAGAATCAGAATCAGATACGCAGAGTAGAAACGCTCTCAATCCATAGTACATACTGGTTAATCCACAGTACATACTGGTTAATCCATAGTACATACTGGTTAATCCACAGTACATACTGGTTAGTACACTGTACATACTGGTTAATCCACAGTACATACTGGTTAATACACAGTGCATACTGGTTAATACACAGTACATACTGGTTAATACACAGTGCATACTGCTTAATTCCAGTGGTCTTAATTCCCAGTTAGGGTTAGGGTTACTGGTTAATTCATAGTGGACGCTGTACCGTAGAATAAATGAGTGAGCTGTTTGGGGGGACCCGGCTCGGCGAGTGCCGGAGACATGTAGTGTGGATCTGGCTTCTTCTCCGTACGCAGCAGAAGAAGAAGCGGTAGAAGTGAAAGGACATGGCGAGAGCAGGGCGGCTTTTTGAACCTGTACAGCTGAGATAGCTTTGACTTCACACAGCGAGACACACACACACAGGAGTAGCGGTGTTGTTCTCCTGCACGGCGAGCGTCTGTGCTCTGGCTTTTTCCTATTTTTCTTTCTGTGCCCCGGAGCCGTCTCGTCTCCCTGCTCCCGCGGAGCGTAGGGGAGGGAGGGAGAGATAAAACCAAGGAACGAGTGAACAATGTCCATGTCATTTCTGAAGGGGAAAGATGAGCATGCGATGGAGTGATGGGGCGCACACACACACGCCCTGCCGGCCATTGTTCTTGTTTTTGCAGCATCCTGTCACTGAGCGCATCCCATCGCCTAGGCAACAGCAGCCTCCACTTTGCTTTTTGGTGCGTGGTTGAAATGAGAGCGTGTATTAAACAGGAGGGTGAAACACATTCACCGCATTCACCTAGATGGAGCCAAGTACACGTTATTGTCCCTGACGGCAGGTGTGGCTGGGACTCTCTGTCTGACCATTACGCTGGAAAATCACAAACATTCAAACACACATCGCGGTCATACGGCCGCCCGGCAAACAACTCCTCAGTTCCTCATTCAAAGTTTAGAAAGGATGCAGAAAGAGGGACGGAGGCTAAGGATGGGAAAGTGGGTGGAGGCTAAGGACGGGAAAGGGGGGCAGAGGCTAAGGACGGGAAAGTGGATGGAGGCTAAGGATGGGCGGTGGGTGGAGGCTAAGGAAGGGAAAGGGGGGCGGAGGCTAAGGATGGGAACGTGGGTGGAGGCTGAGGACGGGAAAGGGGGTGAAGGCTGAGGACGGGAAAGGGGGTGGAGGCTGAGGACAGGAAAGTGGGTGGAGGCTGAATACGGGAAAGTGGGTGGAGGCTGAGGACAGGAAAGTGGGTGGAGGCTGAAGACGGGAAAGTGGGTGGAGGCTGAGGACGGGAAAGGGGGACAGAAAGGGAGAAAGAAAGCGGTAGTTTTTGAAAGGAGCGAGTGGAGTAAGGAGGATGTTCTGAAAGTGACCCTGGCACTTCAGCTATATCTGTGCAGAGCATTCCTCCTGCCCTTCTCTCCAAACTGTTCGGGGCACCACGGAGAGCCAGAGGAACTCAGCAGGGAATTAAAAACGCAACTCAAATTACACATCGCCCTCAGAGTCCGTATGAAGCTCGTACAAGTTTTCAAGGCTCTTTTTGCTGTGTAAAAAGTTTGGTAGAATTCAGTAGAGTTAAGTAGTCTAACAGAGTTGTGTAGAGTTTGGTAGAATTCAGTACAGCTTATTAGAGTTCAGTAAAGTTTATTCGAGCTCAGTAGTGTTTAGTAGAGTTTGGTAGAGTTAATAGAGTTATGTGGAGTTTAGTAGAGTTTAGTAGAGTTTAATAGATATGTAAGGTTTAGTAGAGCTTAGCAGAGTTCAGAAGAGTTTAGTAGGATTTAGCAGAGTTCAGTAGAGTTTAGGAAAATTATGTAGAGTTCAGTAGAGTATAGAAGAGTTATGTAGAGTTCAGTAGAGTTTAGAAGAGTTATGTAGAATTCAGTAGAGTTTAGTAGAGTTTATTAGATATGTAAGGTTCAGTAGAGAATAGGAGAGGTATGTAGAGTTCAGTAGAGTATAGAGGAGTTATGTAGAGTTCAGTAGAGCTCAGGAGAGTTATGTAGAGTTTAGAAGAGTTATGTAGAGTTTGGTAAAGTTTAGGAGAGTTATGTAGAGTTTGGTAGAATATAAGAGAGTTATGTAGAGTTCAGGAGAGTTATGTAGAGTTTGGTAGAGTTTAGAAGAGTTATGTAGAGTTCAGTAGAGTTCAGGAGAGTTATGTAGAGTTTGGTAGAGTTTAGAAGAGTTATGTAGAGTTCAGTAGAGTTCAGAAGAGTTATGTAGAGTTTGGTAGAGTTCAGGACAGTTATGCTGAGTTTAGTAGAGTTTCGGAGAGTTATGTAGAGTACAGTAGAGTTCAGGAGAGTTATGTAGAGTTTAGGAGAGTTATGAAGAGTTCAGTAGAGTTCAGGAGAGTTATGCTGAGTTTAGTAGAGTTTCTGAGAGTTATGTAGAGTTCAGTAGAGTTCGGGAGAGTTCAGTAGAGTTCAGTAGAGTTCAGTAGAGTATAGAAGAGTTATATAGAGTTCAGTAGAGTATGGAAGAGTTATGTAGAGTTCGGTAGAGTTTATGAGAGTTATGTAGAGTTCAGTAGGGTTTAGAAGAGTTTGATAGATATGTAAGGTTCAGTAGAGAATAGGAGAGTTATGTAGAGTTCAGTAGAATATAGGAGAGTTATGTAGAGTTCAGTAGAGCTCAGGAGAGTTATGTAGAGTTTGGTAGAGTTCTGTAGAGTTCAGTAGAGTTCGGGAGAGTTAAGTAGAGTTCAGTAGAGTTCAGGAGAGTTCTGTAGAGTTCAGTAGATTCAGGAGAGTTTAGGAGAGTTATGTAGAGTTCAGTAGAGTTCAGTGGAGTTCAGCAGAGTTATGTAGAGTTCAGTAGAGTATAGAAGATTTATGCAGAGTTCAGTAGAGTTTGGATCACTCAAATTAGACTGGCAGTTAAAATACAAACCAGCAGCTTTGGGGTCACCGAATGTCCTCAAGTACGCGCTCCAGTCCTCACACCAGGACGCTGCACACTCCTGCTGCGACAGCTTTAGCCAGACACACGCCTGCCACACCCAAATAACCCACACACGGGGCAGTCCATCATCACAAACCTCCACAGGGCATCACCAGCAGTCTGCACGCAGGATGTCAATAACAGCTAACAGTCTGAAAACAAGACCGCCTGTAACAGTACGACCAGTCTAACAGAGGGACGCGTCTGTCGCCCAGTCGTTCAGGCCAGTACCAGTTAAATCCTCTCATAGGAAGAAGCGGAGAAAAGCCTTCCTCTGACTCTACGTTATCATCTGTTCAGAGGAAGGTCTGCCATCATCTACTCCATCATCACCAAGCTGAAGCCCGAAGAAGAGGTCTACAGAAATATGTGGACTGGAATCAATCAGATACGGATGATCGGTTCTCCAGCGCGTCAGGCGATGAACTCCAGAGGACTGTCCAGCTGTGACGCACTGAGGATAGCAGACTTCAGCTATGCTTTGTGGAGGTGCTGAGAGTTCCTCCTGTTTGTTCTCTCTAGTGAAGGTTTCTCTATGGCTGGATCTGCTCTCTAGCATCATTCCCCTAATGACGTTGGACATCCGGGATGTCATAAAAGCTCACAGCGTCCTAAACACCCTGGACCCGGGTTAGGGTAGGGGTTTGGACCGGCAGTCCTGGGGCACGTTTTCCACAGCATGTTTAAATCACCTTCTACAGTGGAATGAATCTGCGAGTAGTCGGAGTAACAGAACGTACAGTGAGCAGTGTGGAGAGGAACAACGCAGCTTCAGCTGCACCAGTAACACGACTGAACAGTATTCCAAAAAAAAGGCTCTAATAGTGTCCCGGCTGGTGGACTGCATCCGTGGTGAGGTGTAAATAAGGTCACCTGACTCTGGTTTTATAGAGCAGGCCGTGTGGAGAGAGGGGTTCTCCTCAGAGCAGCTCCGATCACCACAGTAAATCAGCCGGGAATTCAAAGACACCAAACTTCTATTCTCCATTGGCCTCGGAGGCAAACTTCTCTCAGAGTCTCAGGGTGATTTCTGAGTGTGTGTGTGAGGCAGGTTTAGTAAAGAGGAGACAGAACAGTTTGTTTGGTATCCTCTGTGTCTTACTGCGGTGTGGATAAAGTGTTACAGAGGTACGGAGGCTGACCAGCAGCTGCTACAGCGCGAGACTGAAGAGCCGGTAATCACTTACAGCTCGACTCTTTCCTTTATTTTATTAAAATATTTATTATACAGACCTCCAGATAACAATGCTGCACACAAACGACCTCACTGCTAAACCCAAACACTTCATATTCCCACACCAACTCCTCAAACCACCGCCCAAAACCAGCAGACCCCTCTGAAGTGCCTCACTGTGCGGAACCTGCTGGTCTGTGTGGGACGTTTCGAAGAGGACAGCAGTGTGAGCTGGCATGTAGTGCTGATATGTGAATTCCTTCATGATCCAGCGGTTCAGAAGATCCAGCGACACCAGGAGGAGAGATGTAAGCACAGCAGAACGTCAGATCCAGATCAGTTACTAGCAGAGGGCCTCGGAGGTCTGTGGCAGCGTAGCACTAGTGGGCGCTGGAGAGGCTTCTGGGTGGGTTGCTGTACATGAAGCTGGTTTTACGGGTTCCACATCAGCCAAATCTAGAACTGTAATCTGAGACTCCAGGGGCCACAGACAGATTACAGAAGACACCATTAAGCACGTCTGTGTGTGTCTGCCATTAAGTAGGTCTGATAACTTCCACATCCTACAGCCCGAAACCTGCAGCTTCACGGAGGAGCTTACCTCTCAGCACTGCATATACTCCACCCTGAAAGGACACACTGTACTTTAAAGCAGCCACAGAAACTTTGGAGTGGCCACAGGAGCAGAACCACAGAGAGAATCCATCATCAAAGAGAGAGAGGGGCTAGAGAGAGAGTGGGGTAGAGAGAGAGAGAGAGTGAGAGAGAGAGAAAGGGGTAGAGAGAGAGAAAGAGAGAGAGGGGTAGAGAGAGAGAGAGAGAGAGAGAGAGAGGGGTAGAGAGAGAGAGCGGGGTAGAGAGAGAGAGAGAGAGAGAGAGAGGGGTAGAGAGAGAGAAAGAGAGAGAGAGAGAGAGAGAGAGAGAGAGAGAGAGAGAGAGAGGGGTAGAGAGAGAGAGCGGGGTAGAGAGAGAGAGAAGGAGGCGCTGTGAAGGACAGTGGGTTGGTCCTGGTGGCTGGTGTTTGGGTTCTATGCTGTAATCCCATTTTAAATGTTGATGGATGTTCAGTAATGATCCTGATGTTCTACAGTCTAATGGATCTTTATTTTTTAAATGTGTTTATATATTGATTATTATATATGAACTCCTCTCCTCCTCCTCTCTCCTCCTCCTCCTCTTTCCTCCTCCTCCTCCTCCTCCTCTCTCCTTCTCTCCTCTCTCCTTCTCTCCTCTCTCTCTCTCTACCCCCTCTCATTTCCTGCTCCTTCTCCTTTCTCTCTCCCTCTCTCTTTCTCTCCCCTTGAAGCATCAAATCAAATGTCGGTTTGACTTCTGATTGTATCTAACCCTAGATAGTATCTGCACATCTGCTGTAATCGGCTCAGCTCCACCTGCAGGATGTGTGTGAGTGTGTGTGTGTGTGTGTGTGTGTGTGTGTGTGTGTGTGTGTGTGTGTGTGTATGTGTGTGTGTGTGTGTGTGTGTGTGTGTGTGTGAGTGTGTGTGTGTGTGTGAGTGTGTGTGTGTGTGTGTGTGTGTGTGTGTGAGTGTGTGTGTGTGTGTGTGAGTGTGTGTGTGTGTGTGTGTGTGTGTGTGTGTGTGTGTATGTGTGTGTGTATGTGTATGTGTGTACAACCCAATCGGCCCAGTGGTAGGTTCTTCTCTGTAGTATCGGGGTTTAACTGGGCCGGGAGCTGGTGAGCTTTTCTCTGTAGCCATTACCACTGACCTCTCACTGCAGTCGTGGTGTTTGACTGAGCTGGGACCTCACCACTGACTCCGCACCATAGAATAAAACCCTGGCTGTGTCTACTTATCCAGTATTCTGAGGCAGGAAGGCGCCCAGTCATGTCTGGATCTAATGTTTTTATAAAGTAGTGCCTGCTGCGGTTCCTCCATGCAACTGTTTCACATAGGCGGCGCTGATGTATCCCTCACTGCCTTACACATCCAATAATCCTCTGTATCAGCAGCGACGTGGTCTGGAAGTAAGAACAGAAAATGCCGGCACTGACGCAGAGAGGACAGCTCTCCTTCGAAGGCGCAGATTTATGAGACTACATGGGCAGCAGGGCATCTAGACAGCTGCCCTCAGGGTCGGACACACTGCGTCGAGAGCAGGAGGTGGGACGCTGTTTGTGCTGGGGCAGGTTTTATTTGATTCTGTGATGTTGAAAACTTCATAATCGCAGCTTCACCAGTGAGAAATAAGCATCACTAGCGACTGATACCCGGACATGAACCAAATAGGCTGTTAGCGAATTCTGGCAAAGCCTCTAGGTGTCTGACTACACAAAGACGATGTAATTATGACTTCCCGAGAAACAGGAGCGTCCGATAAGCATGCCAAAGCGGAGGAAGTGCTTTGTGCGGGCCTGTGGTGAGGGCTAATGTGCGGCGGGGTTTTCTGTGAGAGGCCTGTTTGATAATAGAGAAACCTGCAGATAAGATGCAACAAGTGTTACACTCTGTAATCCCATCCGTCAGGCATTGAGAGGCTACACCACTGACACAAATCTCTCCTCAGCAGCATCACAAAAGCTACGGATTAGCCTTTAGCTCCGACTACAGTGAGCGAACAATGTAATAAATCTGCAGGGTGTCCGTGACTGGGGGAATCTCTCCCTCTTTGCGTGTGTGCGGTGTGAAGAAGAGTCTATGGGAAACCCTCCGACCCCACCGACGGATAAACAGGCCGCAGAAACGCTGTTTTGTTTCCCATCTTTTATACTCTTAGCATGCTAATCTCTTAAGCCACTGTTCTGTGCCACACAAAACCGCAGCAGAAAGTGGAGATAAAGAGGTTGCAGTGTGAGATGAGATGGAGCTTTGTTGTACAGCGAGCAGTAAGTGGCAGGGGATATTATTAATTACACAGACTGTTCTCTTCACCAAACTCTACATCATACAGAATGACTAGCAACAAAAGCTGCACTGGGCTTTAGCCTCATTTGGAGTTGCGCTAATTAGCAGTTTCTTGCTCTTCCTTTATGATCTATTTGCTCCTTCTAACGTTTTAAAGTGGTGAGCAGAGGACAATAAAGGAGGCCTTTAAAATAAGGGGCTTGATGAGGGACATGTGGATTAGCTTGAAGTGTTAGCATAATTAGCTAACAGCTATGCGCACACAGATACGTAGCTGCACCCTTCAGCTTCCGTATGCATTATCATGCAACCCTGCGCCTAGTAAACACAATCGAGCTGTCATAGCTTTTTACCCCGAGGAGGGGAGGAGGAGGGGAGGAGGAGGAGAGGAGGAGGAAGACTCTCGGCAGAGCAGCAGCCATCACGTTCTCGCAGGACCTGCCAGCGTGCTGCGGGAGGAGGGATGTGAGTTACCGCTCCTGCATGCGTTTGTTCCTTTATTGCTGACTTTTGTTAATCAGTCACATTAAGCACCCAAACCCTGCCGCACACTTCGGGAGGCACTCGGAGTGTGAAGTGCAGCCAAACAGAAAACAGAAATAACAACGCGCCGCCGCCGCTCTCACTTCTGCTCTCTTTTCAGAATGCAACTCAGGTCCCAGCCAATCAGAGACTTAATTACTGGGGAAGAGCGGGAGGGATGAGTTGTCCGGGGGGACGAGGAAAGCCCGCTGTGGAGTTTCAATATTAATGGAAATTACTGAGAGTTTTGGAGAGCCACTGATTTCAAGTGTAGGGCCAACAGCGTGCTAAACCAAGAGCAGGGAGGGAGACCACTTAACATGTGTGTGTGTGTGCGTGTGTGTGAGTGGGTGGGTGTGTGTGGGTGTGTGGGTGTGTGAGTGTGTGTGTGTGTGCGTGTGAGTGGGTGGGTGTGTGTGGGTGTGTGGGTGTGGGTGTGTGTGGGTGTGTGTGGGTGTGTGTGGGTGTGAGTGTGTGTGGGTGTGAGTGTGAGTGAGTGTGAGTGTGTGTGGGTGTGAGTGTGTGTGGGTGTGAGTGTGAGTGAGTGTGAGTGTGTGTGTGTGGGTGTGTGTGAGTGTGAGTGAGTGTGAGTGAGTGTGAGTGTGTGTGGGTGTGAGTGTGTGTGGGTGTGAGTGTGAGTGAGTGTGAGTGAGTGTGAGTGAGTGTGAGTGTGTGTGGGTGTGAGTGTGTGTGGGTGTGAGTGTGAGTGTGTGGGTGTGGGTGTGTGGGTGTGTGGGTGTGTGTGGGTGTGTTTGGGTGTATGTTTGTTTGTAGTTTATTTATGCCAGTCAAATGTATAACTGTGTTTAATATATATGTATATATGTGATATAAAATATTACACAGGGTAAATGGGGTTAGTGGATTACCAGATGTAATATACTGATTCCTTTGCAGGCTGTGTGCTAAACAGATGCGTGTTTGTATTAGTTATACAGCTCTGTGGAACTGGTTAATAGTGGTGTGTATTGGTCTGTCGTTTCTTCACACCTGCACCGGGCTAAGCGCTTTATTCAGATGAGCGTGTTTGGTGTGCGGTAAGGTGTTCTGGCTGTATTGAGAAATGTGTTTTAACGTCTTATGTCTGATGTTTATTCTCAGAGATAAAAAGGCCAAACTGACACTTTATCAGCAGCCGAGTGAATTCAGACTAACACGCCACTAACGCTGGAGCTGATCAACATCGCTCCTCCTTTACGATCACATCAGAGCATTAACATTGGTCAGCAGCTGTACAGAGGGACCCGGAGAGCCTCCACACGGACTCGTGCTGAGTGGGATGTGGGGAAGAAGAGTGTGATATCACCGTCGCTGTCTCTGCATGCCTGTCTTATGGGAGAGCATTAAATCCAGTTATGAAACAGGGCCAGTTTTCCCCTCGCTGCCCGGGGGTCCAGTGGGACAAAATTAGCAGCTCCAGCAGGAGAGAGGGTGATGGGAGAGGTGTGATACAGAGAGAGAGGCACAGGAGTAGAAATGTGCTTGTCAGCTGTCGAGCTTTGAGTGTTCGACACTGCTGCTGAAGATGTGTGTATATGTGTGTGTGTGTGTGTGTGTGTGTGTGTGTGTATATGTGTGTGTGTGTGTGTGTGTGTGAGTGTGTGTGTGTGTGTCTGCTGTCAGCAGCACAACAACAGCGTATCTGATTAACACATGGCACACGGATCCACTCTGTCACCACACTGTCCTGTCAGTCTCCCACTTACTGCCACTGCAATCCTGCCTGTCTCCCGACACCTGCGCATTTACTGCACCACACAGAGCCGGGTCTAACTACACAACCACACAATAGTATACACAACCTGCACTACACAATTCATAAACCCCACTACACAATACACAACCCCACCACACAATCCCCAATACACAACCCCACTACACAATCCCCAATACACAACCCCACTACACAATACACAACCCCACCACACAATCCCCAATACACAACCCCACTACACAACCCCACCACACAATCCCCAATACACAACCCCACTACACAATCCCCAATACACAACCCCACTACACAATACACAACCCCACTACACAATCCCCAATACACAACCCCACTACACAATCCCCAATACACAACCCCAATACACAACCCCACCACACAATCCCCAATACACAACCCCAATACACAACCCCACTACACAGTACCCACCCCAATACACAACCCCACCACACAATCCCCAATACACAACCCCAATACACAACCCCACCACATATTCCCAATACACAACCCCACCACACAATCCCCAATACACAACCCCACTACACAATCCCCAATACACAACCCCACCACACAATCCACAATACACAATCCCAATCCCCAATACACAACCCCACTACACAATCCCCAACACACAACCCCACCACACAATCCCCAATACACAACCCCACCACACAATCCCCAATACACAATCCCAATACACAATACACAACCCCACTACACAACCCCACTATACAATACACAACCCCACTACACAATACACAACCCCACTACACTTCATGTGTAAAGGTATACTATTAGAGTTGTGTGTCCGTATCACGGCAGCCCTCCGGTTTCCTCCATACTGAGGTAATACTCCTGCTGATGACTCTCTCTTATGAGTTCCTCTAAGCCCGGCTGTGTTCTTCCTCCTCTCTCCTTCGCTCCGCTTTCGGGACACAGCTGGGTCCAGGTGCGCTGTGTTTGCTGATGATGCGTTTCCTGGTGTTAGCGGGCACACCTGCACCTGCCACACGTTTATTACCACAGAATAAACAAAAAGGCAGTCTGTGTCCCGCTCTCTGTTTACCACAAGGGAGAAACAGTACCGCCTAACACTCCGACCCGTTCTGACACTCTTCACTGTTTTCCACCTTTTAATGATGGTATGGACACGGACCTGTGGAATAACACGACCTGCCCCTCTCTCCCGCACTGAGAGCTACCTGAGAAGCTTTTCCACATGCTGGACAGTCCAGGAATGAATAACACCTCTCTGTTGAAGCATGTTAGGAATCTGAGCAGGACCTGCAGATCAGAAACAGACCTGTGGTGGACTGCTCAGTGGACGTAAACGAGTTTCAGCCCCCGATTCATTCCTAAAGGTTTCTATAAAGGTAGTAGATCTATTTAATAATCTATCTAGATCTATTTAATAATCTATCTAGATCTATTTAATAATCTATCTAGATCTATTTAATAATCTATTTAGATCTATTTAATAATCTATCTAGATCTATTTAATAATCTATTTAGATCTATTTAATAATCTATCTAGATATATTTAATAATCTATCTAGATCTATTTAATAATCGATTTAGATCTATGTAATAATCTATCTAGATCTATTTAATAATCTATCTAGCTCTATTTAATAATCTATCTAGATCTATTTAATAATCTATCTAGCTCTATTTAATAATCTATCTAGATCTATTTAATAATCTATCTAGCTCTATTTAATAATCTATCTAGATCGGCCACAGTCATTACTCTATTTAATAATCTATCTCCTCTGATTTACCACAAGGGAGAAACAGTTAATAATCTACTCTAGACATCTATTTAATCGTTTCACTTTTAATGATAGATCACGGATGTTAATAACACGACCTAGCCCAATCTACTGAGAGCTACCTGCAGAAAGCTTTTTCCATATCCTGGATCTAGAATTAATCTAATTGAATCTAAGGATTTAGATCTATTTAATAATCTATTTAGATCTATTTAATAATTCTATCTAGATCTATTTTACTATTAAAGCTAGTAATCTATTAAATAATCCCCATCTAGATCTATTTAATAATCGATCTAGATCTATTTAATAATCTAATCTAGATTATAATAATCTATCTAGATCTATTTAGATCTATTTAGATTTAATAATCTATCTAGATCTATTTAATACTATATAGATCTAATTTAGATTTATTTAATATCTCTCTTTAATAATCTAGATCTATTTAATAATCTATCTAGATATATTTAATAATCTATCTAGATATATTTAATAATCTATCTAGCTCTATTTAATAATCTATCTAGATATATTTAATAATCATCTTTTAGATATATTTATAGGAGCAAATCAGTTTCAGAAGTCCAGGACAATCTCCTGCAGCTTCCCACATTGAGCAGCTCCTGATTTGCTCCTCCTGTGTGCTAGATGTACAGTGACTGTGTTCAGCCCACAGTGTTCAGCATGTTAAGGGTTGGTATTAACTGAGTGAGCGTGGCTGTTTTGGTGAATAGCTGTATACGGTGTTTATATAGGACAGTCAGATCAGTCACATGCTGTAGGCTGTTATGTACAGGAGAGTCTGATCTACTCAGATATGCTGGTTTTGGTAGATATTGGTGATCTAGAAGATCTCTTTTGTTTATATGATCAGAACAGATCATAAAAATCTAGAACTTCATATTTACAGTATGTATATATGCGTGCTTACTATCAGCAGTTCTTAATACTCAACATTCCTTTCAGGATGATATCTGATTAGCCCTAAACATATACATACAGTACATTATATATATATATATCTACACTGCTCAAAAAAATAAAGGGAACACTTTTTAATCAGAGTGCAGCATCAACTCAGTTCAACTTCAGGGATATTGATCTGGTCAGGTAAGCAGTAGGGAGGGCCGTTAATCAGTTTCAGCTGCTTTGGTGTTAATGAAATTAACCACAGGTGCAGTAGAGGGGCAACAATGAGACACCCCCCAAAACAGGAATGGGTTAAAAGGACGAGGTAATTGACATTTTGCCCCCCCTCATCTTTTCCCACTGATCCTTCACTAGTTCTGCAGTTGACTTGGGTCAGCGTCACTACTAGTACCATGGTGCGGTACCTGGACCCTACAGAGGTTGCACAGGTAGTCCAACTACTGAAGGATGGCACATCAATACGTACCATTGCCACAAGGTTTGCTGTGTCTCCCAGCACAGTCTTAAGAGTACAGTGGAGATTCCAGGAGACAGGCAGTTACTCTAGGAGAGCTGGACAAGGCTGTAGAAGGTCCTTAACCCCTCAGCAGGACCGGTATCCGCTCCTTAACCCCTCAGCAGGACCGGTATCTGCTCCTTTGTGCTAGGAGGAACAGGAGGAGCACTGCCAGAGCCCTACTGCTGTGAATGTGTCTGACCAAACAATCAGAAACTGGCCTCATGAGGGCGGCCTGAGGGCCCCACGTCCTGTAGTGGGCCCTGTGCTCACTGGCCTGCACCATAGAGCTCGATTGGCATTTGCCACAGAACACCAGAATTGGCCGATCCGCCACAGGCGCCTTGTGCTGTTCACAGGTGAGAGCAGGTTTTACCTGAGCACATGTGACAGACGTGACGGGCTCTGGAGACGCCGTGGAGAATGTTATGCCGCCTGCCACATCATTCAGCATGACCGGTTTGGTGGTGGGTCAGTGATGGTCTGGGGAGGCATATCCCTGGAAGGACGCACAGACCTCTACAGGCTAGACCACAGCACCCTGACTGCTATTAGGTATCGGGATGAAATCATTGGACCTGGTGTCAGACCCTGCGCTGGTGCAGTGGGTCCTGGGTTCCTCCTGGTGCACAACAATGCCCGGCCTCATGTGGCGAGAGTGTGCAGGCAGTTCTTGGAGAATGAAGGAACTGATACCACTGACTGGCCCACCGGCTCGCCTGACCTAAACCCAGTAGAACCCCTCTGGGACATTCTGTTTCAGTCCATCCGACGCCACCAGGCTGCACTTCAGACTGTCCAGGAGCTCAGTGATGCCCTGGTCCAGATCTGGGAGGAGATCCCCCAGGACACCATCCGTCGTCTCATTAGGAGCGGGTGGAGGCCATACAGACTACTGAGCACCATTCTGAGCTGCTGCAGTGGAGTTGGGGTTAAATGGACGAGCCTGCTGCAGCATTTACTCACTTTGATTTTCAGGGTGTGTTTGAATTCAGCCCTCTGTAGGGTGATCATTTTCATTCTCATCAAATGATGTGGCATCCTTTCCTTCCTCACACATTACCCAGTCTATATGAGGAAGGATATTCTGCAGGATTGTTTTCCCATTGAGATCTGATGTGTTTTCAAAGTGTTCCCTTCATTTTGTTGAGCAGTGTATATATATTATAATACTGAGTGATATGTTGAAGTGTACCTTTGTGGTCTCGTTCTCTGATCTCAGACCACCAAAGCTGTGTCTGAATTACTCTGGATGCTTTCCTCCCGCTAATCCTCCAAACACTGGAAAAGAAAAATTTAGGAAGATCAGATGATCAACTCCGTACAACTGACTGTACAGGACAGGCGTTCAGGAGAGGCTGTGTTTGGAGCCATTCTGGATTTTAGTTCCAGAAGGGGCTAAAATCCAAAGGGTCTTTAGTCCGAAGGTGTCCTGACGGTGCGCCAGTCTGACTCCCATTACCATTTTTATTCATAACCTACTTATTTCTATTATGAAATCCTCGACAGCCCTGATTTGAGCAGATGTATGCGAGTATGTGTTACCTGAAGCGCACCCTGAGCTATCCTTCACGTCTGTTATCATTCAGGAGTGTTTTTGGAGAGATAAAGCAGTCATGCAGGAGCTCCTCCTGTTGTGCCGTATAATTACCGCTCCACTGATGGAAATGGAGAACACACAGTGGTTGCAGGGAAAAACTATCCGTGGAATTTTCTCTCAAGGCTGTTCCTGTTAAACTGCATTCAGGGACCTGAAGATCACACTGACCGTAACAAGACAAGCAGCCAGATAGGCTGGAAGTGTTAAGCTTCCACTTCCTTCAATGAATTCCAAGAATTCTTCAGAATTCCTCCTTCAAAGTTCTTCCTTCAGTGTGTGAGACCTAGACTGGTTCTGGTGTGAGGGTTAGTGATACAGTGGTGGTGATGGGAACCAGGGTTCTTCATATCTAGAACACACATATAGACACTTTATTGACTTTATCTAACCCACCAGTGAACCTACACGTGTCTTCCGAGTGTGTATGGAATGTTGATGATGAAAATCTGGAAAACCTGGAAATACTAAGTTCCTTTGGGGGACTATTTGACCTCACAGCGCCCTGCAGCATGTATCCCTCCACCATGAATGGAGTTTAAGGCTGAGATCTTCTCCACACTATCATAAACAGCGTCTCAGACATCAGGCAGCGTATTCAGAACCACCTCCTGTAGGAACTTCCTGTGAGGGAGCTTTTAGAGGGGATGTCTGGTTACCTTCACCACCACTGGGAACAGTTCTGACCCTGTGCTGGGTGTTAGCTCAGATTTGGATTGCTTTCTTCCAGCTTGGTCTTTGATGGGGTCCCTCAGAAAGCATGTGACGTGGCGAGCGCTGGCTTCGCCCGGAGCAAGGTGTTGGAGCGGAGGAGTCGAGCGATCACACGGTTTATGCTTTGGATGTGCGTTTTTCTCAGCTTCATATGAGCGTGTGTGTCACGTGTATCGAGCGTCTGTTAGCGCTGCCATTCTTCTCCTGCACGTACAAGACATCAACTTCATAACAACAGGCTCGGCACGCATGTGCCCGCGCGCTTCCTGCCAAGTGTCAGCATATTTCACCACATGTCATTGTGCTGACCAAGTTGCAGCTCCTTTTGCATCGCAGCCATTATTCAAGGTGATAAAGGAAGAAGTGTGGGCATTAACGACGCGCCGTGTCAAAAGCCCCACCAGCAAGTCGCCTCGGTGCGGGTTGGGATGAAGGCTGGTGATGACTTAGCTACACAGATTGCTACAATGCTAATTAGCAGATGCACTACTTTAGCTACATTAGCTTCTTACTGACAACAAGTAGTCTCAAACTTCCGAATGACAGGCTTGAATTCTGAACATGGACTACAGCAGTCAAACACGGGACTCAAGGTGCATGGAGCAGCTATAAACCACAGCCCCAGTCTGACCATTTAGATCTGCAGCCTGTGTGTACCTGTGTGTGTACCTGTGTGTGTGTACCTGTGTGTGTGTTCCTGTGTGTGTGTGTTCCTGTGTGTGTGTGTTCCTGTGTGTGTGTGTTCCTGTGTGTGTGTGTTCCTGTGTGTGTGTGTACCTGTGTGTGTGTTCCTGTGTGTGTTCCTGTGTGTGTGTGTTCCTGTGTGTGTGTTCCTGTGTGTGTGTACCTGTGTGTGTGTGTTCCTGTGTGTGTGTTCCTGTGTGTGTGTGTACCTGTGTGTGTGTTCCTGTGTGTGTGTGTTCCTGTGTGTGTTCCTGTGTGTGTGTGTTCCTGTGTGTGTGTTCCTGTGTGTGTGTACCTGTGTGTGTACCTGTGTGTGTGTTTTTGTGTGTGTGTGTCCCTGTGTGTGTGTTCCTGTGTGTGTGTGTTCCTGTGTGTGTGTGTACCTGTGTGTGTGTACCTGTGTGTGTTCCTGTGTGTGTGTGTGTGTTCCTGTGTGTGCGGGTTCCTGTGTGTGTGTGTTCCTGTGTGTGTGTACCTGTGTGTACCTGTGTGTGTTCCTGTGTGTGTGTACCTGTGTGTGTGTGTTCCTGTGTGTGTGTGTTCCTGTGTGTATGTGTGTGTGTTTCCTGTGTTGTGTAGGTGTTCCCTGTGTGTGTGTGTTGTGAGTGAACCTGTGTGTGTGTGTTCCTGTGTGTGTGTGAAACCTGATGTGTGGTACCACCTGTGGTGTTCCTGTTGTGTGTACTGTGTTGCACCTGTGTGTGTGTACCGTTCTTCCAGTGTGTGTGTCAGTACCTGTACGTGTGATGTACCTGTGTGTGAGTGTTACCTGTGGCTGTGTGCCAGTTAGAGGTGAGTCATTAGCTAAGCTCTCCGATTATATTGTGTTAGGCAGTGGAGCTAGAGTACAGTCCAGGTCTTGTGTAACTTGGCAAGGATTCATAGTACCCATGTGTACTTATCGAGTCAGTGGTTCAAGGTATCCTGAAAGAGATATTTAACAGTAATTGGAAGAGAAAGATTGGAACTGTTTGGATAAGCCGTATGGTCGCAGTGACAGTCTCCTGGAAACTACCACTAAAAGTAAAACTTAAGTGTTCAAAGTTAATCCACGGATTTACTTGACTCAATTATTGCCAGAAGTAAGCTAACTCCAAAACTGGGCTCCAATATGTATTTATGCGAAAACAAATGTACGCACTTGAATCATGTAAGGAAAACATTGTGTTTCTTTAAGTGTATGCTGCTGTGCAGTGTTTTACATACATGTAACAATTTTGCATAATTGATCCTGGCCATCAAAGGATCACTGAGGACCTTCTTCTACTGGTTCAGTTGTAAATAAGGAGTTGGAGTTACATGTGTGTTCCTTATGTGTTGTGTGTACCTTGTGTGTGTGTTCCTTTATTTATTACAGTTTTATTTTTTTATCATGAATGTTCAGTCGCAATTTTGGACATCTGTTGTGATTTCATTTACCAAAACCAGTATTGTTACGCGATCCAGTAGCGTTTAATTTAATAACTTTTTAAAAACTCTCTTCACCCCTAATGTGTCTACGTGTTCCTCGAGCACGTGCAGTCTAGTCAGACGTACAAATAGCTCTGTAACCTTGTCACAGCCTCAAGTTGATGTTGTCTCTACTTTGTGTCTGGTTTGTGTTGTGAGACTGCTTGCCTTGTCTATGGGTAGGTGTGACGAATTCCAGAGAAAGCTAGCTAGTTTTTAAAAGCATACGATTATTATGTCTCTCTATGAAATGGTCTGCAAAAAATTTGTTTGTGTAGCCAGTCGTTTCAACTAACCTTCGCTCCCCAATGGGTCAGAATTCATTTTTGCACAAAATTGAGAAAAATTTGCGAACTCTGTTTGTGTAGGCTATGGTGGTGGTGTTGAGTTTGGGAATTAACTGTGGATTGTGTAACGAGTGGCCTGGTTGCTAAAATCAAGGTACGAGGGTTATTTAACAGATTTGATAACTTATAACCACTACGCATGAGGCAGCTATATAATAGCAAGGACGGACTAACATAAACCACAGTAGAGGGACAAGGGTTAGGTGAGTTGTCTAGACGTCCAAGAGTGAAACAAGCTAGACACATCAAAACCAGGTAAACAATCAGACCAAAAAAAGAACCAAAAGGGCAAATACCAAAAAGTAACATCAAGCAAATCCGGGAATAATGATCAAAAACCCGAAGCATGGTCAAAGACAAGTAGCACTAAACGGAGAGAAAACAATGCTGCAGCACAGAGTGCCAATGCTTCACAATGGAGTCAGTTGTGAGTGAGGGGTATTTATACAAACAGACTAACTTAACAAACAGGTGTTATCAATACTCGGGAGAACTGAATCTAGAAAACGGGGAGCGGTGATTGGACAGGATGGCGGGATCATGAGTCAACGAACAGTTGGGTGTGTGGGGGTACGGAAAAATGGAGTGCGTGAGATTCCAGAGTGTGAGAAGAGAGAGCTAGCTAGGCGTGACAGTTTGTCACTCTGTCACCGTGTTTGCTTGCCCCCTAACTCATGGCTACCGAATTGCACACACTCCCATAGACAAATGCTCTGGTTTGATGTGTGACTCTTTCGCCTTCTAGTGTGAACGCAGGGGTTAGAAATTAAACAGCCTGTTTTATTGTTTGTAAGAGTTTTTTGCTCTGATTGGGCTGCCCTGTATTTGGGTCTATGGGCTTGACTGCATTATCAGGCTGTATCATTAGTCTGCATTATTTGAAATTGGCATATGAATGGAAATACAATTGAAATTGCAGTCTGTCCTCAGTCCTGCCCGCAGCAATTTGGGGACTGGTTGTTGAAATATGGACCACATGGCAAGTTAAATTCAGCCTCAAACGTTGCTTTTTGGTGTTTTGAGAGAGATGAGGGGAGGGGAAGAAACAGCACGCTGACCTTACACTTTCACAAGCGAGAGAAAAAAACTCAAGAACATTGTTGAGCGCAGCTGACCCAAAAGCACGGTAAGCTCTGCCACCTGATGTGTGGCCTTTCAAACACCTGACAGAGTCTCAAGCTACGTATCTGTTTTATATTTTCACCATATCATATGTGACCTTGGGGAGTGGACTGGTACACTTAAAAACATTTAACTGTTATGCACAGGGGGCTACATCAAAACACTTGTGTTTCGGAACAGTAGGTTAAGTTTTTACCATGATATGGATCCCTCTGCAAAAAAGCTCTCCACAGGCAGGGTGGTGTAAGCCACTTTTAGAAAGCATTAAAAGGACAGAGAAAAGTAGCATCTAGTGCTCTGACTGTTGAGAGAGGAAACTTGCCCCCTCGGAGTCAAGGCCCCTCTCTAATGCTGGGAAAGTGCAAGCCTTGGGTAACCCTTCTCCACACGGCTGCTCACCTGTGATGGAGTCTGAGAATCACCAGCCTTTAATGCAGGCTGCTGCTCCTGGAACAAGGGCCAGTGGCCTTCCTGCCCCTGAGCCTAGTGCTGCATACTCTAAAAAAACCAAGGCTCCAGAAAGGGATTCCTTGCAGAAAACATAATAGGAGAAATACTTTGCTTTCCTAAGGGAATCTAAATGCTTGGTTCTTTAAAGAATGGTTCTATTGGCCTTGCTCCAAAGCAGCCCTTTATTTTGGAGCATTGCATAGCGGAGCATACAAGAGTGGGCGAGGATTAACAACAAGAAAACATACGCTGCAGGGATATGGAGAGTGAAATAATGCTGATTCGCGGGAGTATAAAAGACTCTTTGGAAAGAACTGTCAAAAAACGCCTCGAAAGCGTCTCGGTGATCTTAGAGAGTAGTGACTGCAGATAACAGACCTAAGTGTTTCATGCGGATTCCACCATCCTCACCTGTTTGGAGGCAGTGGGTACAGAGCCTTGACACGAACCTTGCCTAGCTTCTCCTTCGCTGCTCCATTTGAATACTGCGCTATAGCTGCCACTGTGAAGCCTCCTAGCTCGGCTGAAAAAATGTCCAAGCAGAAAGGGTTTCGCGTAGTGGAATATCGCCAGGACCATTTGTTACTGTATATCAGGCCTTCTGCAAAGGTGCCAGATTGGTGATTTATCTGCCATCAGGCCCCCCGACAGAAAGCAAGGCTTCACATACACATCTCCACTCAATGCCAGCTCCACTCAATTCAACCACCATTTCACAGCCATTGTAACATGTCAGTGCTGTGCTGCAAACCATGTGGACAAGCTGGGCGCTTCAGCACAGCTGATTTTAGACACCGAGTTTACGCCACGCTTTCAAGTCTGTTGCCGAGCCGCATTTATTGAGTAGGGTTGTGTATCTGCACCAAGCAGCATGATCTGACAGAGTCACTGAGCTACGGCAGCACCATATGTTCCCTCCCTTCTAAATTAACTTCAAGTTTAAGCGTAAGTTGTCGAGCCTCAGAATTTTGTCTCAACAGCCTGCACACTACAGTACAAGGAGATATGTCATCAACTTCATTATAGCACATGTTTATACAATCTGATCTACAAACATATGGCCCCACTCTTGGCTAATGATGAGAAGTGTCGCATAAAGTCTTAAAAGAGAGAAGGGCTTTAGTAGTTATATACAGACGCACAGTGCGGTCACGTGCCACGACTGGTAGTGTCCCTTACTCTCAGTTGCCCCCCCACCCCACACCCATGTTGTGCATAAAGACTGCGGGATGTCGGAAATTAAGGGGTTCGGTACGATAGCCCCAGCATGTGTTGGCTCTCAACTTCTCCATGGCCCCGGTTGGTGATCTACAGGCGGTCGTTCCTCCAAGCCCTCAGCAAGTGAGTATCAGAGAAATGACGGAACGAAATTTGGTCTTTACCCACAATTATTTTGCACGAAGGACTCTTGGCCACTGGCATGGATAAAGGTATAAGAGTGTGAGGATTTTCCACAGTCTGACTACCACAGCATGGCAAGTATTCCTCTGGTCATAAAAAAGGCCTGGATCAAAGCCTTGGTGTTAGGAAATGGGGAAAATCATAACCGAAACATGCTAAACCTTTTAAATGAGAAGTAATTGCCCATAAACTAAATCCCGGGCATTTATTTGCGATTTTTACTGAAAGGAATATTTTATTACTGCCGCTATCCATGTGCTAAACTGCCAACCTGGATCTGTCACCTGAATCAAACAGTCTGGCAGTCAGGTATTACATTTTCCCATTGCCTGATTCTTTCAGAAATGATTGATTTGATTGATTCAGTCCAAAGCCCAGATTGTTATCACAATGTCAAAAAAAGCCACAAACAGCTGGAGTCAGAACTCATGCTGGCACTTTTCCCTTCACATTCCCACCACCCTTTACACACGGCCTAAATTACACTCTGTCTACAGGAACGACCCTCATATAGCGCTCTACCTAATCAATCAGTCTGAGATAAGAGATTCTGTCCCTGAAGAGACAGTCCTGGAGGTTAGCATCTACAGGCTCCTTTCCCAGAACAGTCATGTGGTGAACAGCATATAGCTACAACTGAAGGGCATGTGGAGTCTTCAGTCATTCTCACTGCATGGCTGCATGCTCTTTTACAATTAAAACAGCAGAAGGAAGTATAGTGAAACACAACTATTCAACTGCTCAATTACTTCTCAGAATGCCTCTTATAGAAAGTCAAGCGTGCTCAAGCATTTTCAATAAACAGGCATATTATAGGGCATCTCACAATGAGGTTTTACAATTCAAACTGTAGCAAGCACCGAGTCTATTCAAGCCTTTCTAAACAAGCGAAAAAAAAACATACCAGCCAAAAGCCCTGATGCCTTCAGAAGGAATCACTCTCTTCTTGGGTTAATAGAACCACTGTTGCATGGAGGAGGCTTATTGAAAGAGTCAGTCGAAAGCTCTCATCTGATATACAAAAACCAATTAAAAAGGAAAAACCCAAGCAGAGCAAAGAAAAGAAAACAGATAAGGGCGTCTGGGCCCTCAGAACAACAGGACTCTTCTTTTTGCACAGTCATTCAATTCTTTCCCTCAGACACATTCTTTATTATTGAAAAGACCCCGATTGTATATAGGAGTTATAATAAAGGTTGTTAATGCCATTCACAATAATCCCCATTGGTCCTTGAGAATGCCAGTGATAAAAAAAGTTGGCAGCTCACAGCTAACTCACAGCTGCACTAATTTCTCATTTTTTCAGCGGATTTAGAACGGGTTTCCTGTTTTCCTGAAAAAGAACACAAAGATTTCAAAAACTATGCCATTGCGAAAATACTGGAATTTTCTTCAATGCATGCAGCACAAACACTTATTTTGCAAGAGTAGCACAAGGAACGAGACAGGATCAGCAGGTTGTACTAGTTTCCTTTCCTTAGAGGACATGTAAACTAAGGCTGATTAACCTATACAAGCAGAAGCGTTACAGACCCTGACCCCAACCACCACACAGTGGTATATCGTCAAGAAAATGTGTTAAGAAAAATAACATCTGCACTTTCTTCACTTTCTGCAGCTCTACTGTACAAAGGTGCATTGAAAAGACTGGGAACAAAAGCAAGACGGTAAGGGTACGGCCTAATGCAGATTCTGCTCTTAGTGTAAGGGAAGAGCTATTGTCAGGGATAAATATGATTTTAAAATGCATGCGGCGCCCGGGACACTTAACGGAGGAGAAAAAAAACAAATGATAGGGGACCAAGCGGAAGAGCACATTTGGGCGTGGACATGGACCCTTGTCCTGCTCTGCCTGTTGTTAATGAAAGTATTAACCTGGAAAAAAGCTCCCTGTCTGACCTGCCCCCGCCTCCAGAGCAGGGCAGGAAGTCCTGTAACTGAAGCTTCAAAAGGCATTTTGTTCAAGATTCTCAGTGTATTCAGGACGTAATAGCAGAGAGGAAGGTCAAGGACAAGCCCACTCAGGCTCCTGAATAATTTCACCCCCACCAAAAATCAATCTCCCTCGTTCTGTGCTTGACTGTCATGCAAGATGACATTCACAACTTAACTCCCCCATCTCCTGCTATCAGACATCTGCGTTGATCACTCAGCTCTCCTTTTACGAGACCCTATGAAGCAAGGGAAACACATTCTGCTAGCAAATCTGAAACGCACCACTCTTCGGAGACTTTTCAGATGAATTTGATGGTTCTCAGTAGTTCCAGTAAATTCAGGACCTTTGCCCAACGCTTGGAGGCTCGTTTCCATATAACTGCCATAAAAAATAGATGGTGAAACTTTTTAAAAGCTCCTTGGTGGTCTAACCAAAAGTGCACAATTTCTAGCTTTCTGAGAAAAGAAATGCTTTGCAACTGAGGCATGTCTGTCCACTACGCGATGAAAATTATAATTCCATTGTGGTTTAGAGAGTACGAAAACAACAAGAAAAAAAAGGACCTGGGTTCCTCCAAAACTGCCACAGCCTCCATCCATCTAGCCAGAACCAAAATGAACTTATGTAAATCCTCATTTCACATATGCAGAAAGTCACATAGAGTGCCTCAATGGAGCGCATTCTAGTCCAAGTTGAGTTTCGAGTGAAGTCTAGTGGCATGCTTAGTTTGTTGCGTGTGTGTGCAAAAAGCAGGAGGGGGAGTTTGGCTTTCTTCCAAACTATTGTGCGTTCTGTTAAAGAAGAAAAAAAACAAATAAAGGAAGAAGCTTATTAGCAGTATGGCATGTCATCGGACAAGCTTTTCAGTTCAGCCCATTTGTTGATAAAATGAATTACTGTCGCATTTGAGCTAAGAGTCTCAACCAGAACGGAGAGCAGATTTGTTTTTTGACCAACACAATATATGGACCATACTGGTGGCATTAGGGCCTATTATGGCCCATTGCTTAATGTGTCCTTAGTAAAACAAGTGAATATGCGTGTGTTGTGTTACCCATAGTCTTTTATAGGCTGGAGAAAAACACAGAAGTAAGGGAACAGAGATATATGTTTTAGCGCCATGGCACTGCCTCCTAATCTGCTCTATCAGTCCAGAGCATCCGAGTCTGACAGGAAGATTATGATGCCTGGCTTAGTATTCCTTTCTTACAAGATAATGAAGCTACAGTTGACGTTTGACCTAGAATCGCCCATAACATTAATTGCTCTCTAAACATTACACAGAGCTAGCAGCATTTTGTAGGCACTCTATGCTCAGAGACATGTTGGTAACTCGTCATTTACAGATTCCAGTGTACCAAAGTGCTAATGGCCTTTGTACTTTGCATGCGTATTGTCAAGTATTGTCAGGTATGTTTCTAAGGAATGTGGCTTCTTTTTTACTTAGCTAGATTTAAAATTAATTAACTAGTGTTTTCAGCCCTACAACAGCACCCAGCCCATTCATGCTGAAACCATATGGAATATACAAGCTTGAACTGCTTTTCAAAATGAGGCATAAGGCAAGGCGGACCCTAATCGTAACACAGCTCATTTACAGTCCAAAGTTTAGTCTTAAATTCTCAAAGGGAATGTGAACAGAAGTAGCTCAGTTGAAGGTCATTTAAAAAAATGACTATGTATCATGTTGTGGTTATAGCTATAAAAATTAGCATGCTAACTGGTAAGCCCTGGCTGTGCTGTTCTCGTAATACCTACTGGTAGTAAGTGGTGATAGTGAGTAAAACTGTAGCATCAAGTTAAGCACAAAAAAAAAAGTGTATTATTCAATAGCAAGCACTACTTTTGTGATTTTCTTCCCAGCTCTACAGAAAATGAATAATACTGTATTTTTAATGCTCCATTGCATGAAGATGCCTTCAGCATCATTCTCCAAAGTGTAAGGTTTGTGCCATCTTTCGCATGGTGCTGTGTGACTTGCTGTTTTGCTTGTTGTGTCACGGTGCGGGGTTTGCGGGGTTGTGGGCCTGTTTTTCACACATGTGCAGACAAAGGCTGATCCGAAAGGGTAGATGCACAGAGAAATCCAATTATGAGGCTACAATCCAGTCCCTTTTTATCAGATACCATGTGGATCAGATTTAGACCTTTGCCCCAAGTCTAAGAAATCAGTGTAGGCTCTTTTCATGACCACTCGAATAATCAGATAACCGCAGAAATCTGATTGGATTTATTAAGTGCATGTAAAACACATTGGTTTGGTTTTTTTTTGGCTTAATGTTAAATCCAGGACGCTGTAGCCAAAGTTTCTAACCTTTCATGAAAACACTGGTTAATGAACTATCGAGCCGATATCACCGTCAGCCCCCAAAGTTGGTGCATATCTTATAAATCTTTTTACAACGTCCAATTAAACACAAGATACTTCAGTTCCTGTGCTGAATTAAGTTGCTGCTACAGGTTCTACAAGCCTACTTAGTACTCTGTGTCATTTCTGGCCTTCTACTTCCCAAATTTAAACACACACACAGACACACACACCCAAACATGCGATGCCGCAAACCACACACAACACACACACACACGCTCACACACGAACACACACACGTGTGGTCAGGGTTTTTTAGACAGGAAATCACATGCACCCATGATTAATCAGACTCTTTTGGCAAAGCAGGTACTAAATCAGGTGGCTACTGAAAACGCAATGAACTGGCTTGTTAAGCATCGATTATTTATCATCTCTCGCTTAATTGGCTCGACCCCCGA